>JAHBCN010001365.1:10000-120467 GCA_019359885.1 Listronotus oregonensis
AATTTTCCAAAAAATTTTTTTAAAAAAAAATTTTTTTAATCCCTTTACCCTTTTTAAAAAAAAAATTTTTTTTTAAAAAATTTTGGGGTTTTTTTTTTTGGTTTCCCCTTAAACCCAAAATTTTTTTTAATTTTTTTTTCCTTTCCAAAAAAGGTTTTTTTTTAAAATTTTTTTTCCCCCTTTTTGGGGTTTTTTTTTCCCCCCCCCCCCAAAAAAAAACCCCTTTTCCCCCCAAAAATTTTTTTTTTTCCCCCCTTTTTGGGGTTTTAAAAAAAAATTTTTTTTTTTTGGGGGGGGGGTTTTTTTTAAAAATTTTTTTAAAAAAAGGGATCCCGTTTTTTTTAAAACCAAATTTTTGTTTTAAAAAAAAAATTTTGGGTGGTTTTTTTAAAAAAAAAATTTTTAAAATTTTCCCAAAAAATAAAATTTTAAAAGGGGGCCCCTTTTTTTTGGGTTTTTTTTAAAATTTTTTTTTTTTTTTCCCCCCCCTTTTTTTAAACCCCGGGGGGGCCCCCCCCAAAAAAAAAAAAAACCCCCTTTTTTTTCCCCCCCAATTTTTAAAAAAAAATTAAACCCCCCTTTTCAAAAAGGTTTTTCCCCTTTTTTTTAAAAAATTTTTTTTTTTTAAAAAAAAATTTTTGCCCTTTGGGGAAAATTTTTGGGGGGGAAAAAAAAACCCCCCCCTTTTTCCCCAAAAAGGGTTTAAAAATTTTTTTTTGGGGCCCTTTTTTTTAAAAAATTTCCTTTAGGGGAAAAAAATTTCCCCCCCCGGGAAAAAATTTTTAAAAAAAAAATTTTTTTCCCAAAAAATTTTAAAAAAAATTTTTTTCCCCCCCTTTTTTTAAAAAAATTTTTTTTAAAAATTTAAATTTTTTTTTTTAAAAAAACCCCCCCCCGTTTAATTAAAACCGGGGGGGCCCCCCCTTTTTTTTTTTTTTAATTTTTTTTTGGGGGGGGTTTTTTAAAAAAAAAAGGTTTAAATTTTTTTTTGCCCCCAAATTTTTTAAAAAAATTATTAAAACCTTTTTTTTAAAACCCCTTTTTTTTTTTTTTTGGGGTTTAAAAACCCCAAAAATTTTTTCCCTTTTTTTAAAAATTTTTTTTTTAAAAATTTTTTTAAAAATTTTAAATTTTTTTTTTTCCCCCTTTTTTTTTTAAAAAAACCCTTTGGTTTTTTTAAAAAAAAAAATTTTTTTTTAAAAACCCCTTTCCCCAAAAAAGGGAAAATTTTAATTTTCCCTTTTTAAAAAAAAAAAATTTTTTAAAAATTTTTTTTTTTAAAAAAAAAATTTTTTTTAAAAATTTTTTTTTTTTAAATTTCGGTTTTTTTAAAAAAACCCCCTTTTTTTTTCCCCCAATTTAAAACCCCCCCCCGGGTTTTTTTCCCCCAAAAAAAAAAAGGGGGGGTTTTTTTTTTTTTTTTTAAAATTTTTTTTTTTTTAAATTTTTAAACCCCCCAAATTTTAAAAAAAGCCTAAATTTTTAAAAAAATTTTTTTAAAAAAAAAATTTTTTTTAAAAAATTTTTTTTTTAAAAAAAAATTTTTTTTTTTTAAAAAAAATTTTTTTTAAAAAAGGGAAAAAAACTTTTTTTTTTTAAATTTAAAAATTTTTTTAAAATTTCCCCCTTTTTTTTTAAATTTTTTCCGTTTTTTTTTTTTAAAATTCCCTTAAAAATTTTTTTTTTGGGAA
Organism: Listronotus oregonensis; assembly: GCA_019359885.1. NCBI lineage: Eukaryota > Metazoa > Arthropoda > Insecta > Coleoptera > Curculionidae > Listronotus > Listronotus oregonensis. Next base: position 11,692 of record JAHBCN010001365.1, read on the forward strand.
TTTTTTTTTTTTGGGAAAAAAAAAAAAGGGGGGGATTTAAAAAATTTTTTTTTTTTTTTCTTGGGTTAAAAAATTTTTTTTTTTAAAAAAGTTTTGGGGGGGGTTTTTTGGGGGGGGTCAATTAGGTTACCCCAAAAGGGGGTTTTTAAAAAAATTTTTTTCATTTAAAAAATTTTAATTTTTAAAAAACAAAAATTTTAAATTTTTAAATTTTTTTTGTTTTTTTTTTTTTTTGGGGGTTTTTTTAAAAAAAAAAAAATTTTTAAAAAAAAGGGGGGGGGAAAAAAAAAAAAAATTTGGGGGCCCCCCCTTTTTTTGGGGTTTTTAAAAATTTTTTTTTTTTTTAAAAAAAAAAAAAAAATTTGGGTTTTCTGTAAAAATTTTCCAAAAAAAAAAAAAAATTTTTTTTTTTAAAAAAAAAAAAAATTTAAAAAAAATTTTTTTTTTTTTTTTTTTAAAAAAAAAAAAAAATTTTCCAAAAATTTAAAAAATTTTTAAAAAAAATTTTTTTTTTTTTAAAAAAATTTTTTTAAAAAAAAAATTTGAAAAAAATGTTTTTAAGAAACCCAAAAATTTTTTTTAAAATTTTTTTTTTTTTTAAAAAAAAAAAAACCCCCTTTTTTAAAAATTTTTTGGGGGTTTTTTGTTAAAAAGGGTACAAAAAATTTTTAAATTTTTTTGGGGGAAAAAAAAACCGGTTTTTTGGGGAAAAAAAAAAAAAAACCCCAAAAATGGGAAAAACCCCCAAAAATTGTTAACCCTTTTTTTAAAAAAAAAACCCCTTCCAAAAATTTTTTTTTTTTTTTTTAAAAAAAAAACAGGCCCCCAAAAAAAAAATTTTTTCCCCTTTTTTTAAAAAACCCCCCGAAAATTTTAAAAACCCAAAAAAAGGGTTTTTTAAAAAAAAAAATTTCCCCCCCCCCCAAAAAAAAATTTTTTTTTTAAAAAAAAATTTTTTTTTAAAAAATTTTTTTTAAAAAAAAATTTTTTTAAAAAAAAAATTTAAAAAAAATTTTTTTAAAAAAAGGGTTAAATTTTTTTTTTAAAAAAAAATTTTTTTTGGTTAAAAAAAAAAAAAAATTTTTCCTTAAAAAAAAAAAAAAAAAAAATTTTAAAAAATTAAATTTTTTTTAAAAGGGGAATTTTTTAAAAAAAATTTTTTAAATTAAAAAAAAAAATTTTTAAAAACCCAAAAAAAAAAATAAAATTTAAAAAATTTTTAAAAATTTTTAAATTTTTTTAAAAAATTTTTAAAAAAAATTTTAAAAAAAATTTAAAATTTTAAAAAAAAATTTTTTTTAAAAAAAAAAATATTTAAAAAATTTAAAATTTTTTAAAAAAATTTTTTAAAAATTTTTAAAAAAAATAAAAAAAAAAAATTAAAATTGGTTTTTTTAAAAAAGGGAAAACCCCTTTTTTTTTTTAAAAAAAAAAATTTTTTTTTCCCCCTTTTTAAAACCCTTTAAAAAAATTTAAAAAAAAAACCCCCCAAAAAAAAAAAATTTTCCCAAAAAATTCCAAACAAAAAAAAAAAAAAAAAAAAAAAAAAAAAAAAAAAAAATTAAAAAAAATTAAAAAACCCCCAAAAAAACTTAAAAAAATTTTTAAATTTTTTTAAAACCCCCCCCCAAAAAAAAAAGGGGGAAAACCCAATTTGGCCCTTCCCCAAAAAGGGGGGAAAAAAACCCCTTTTTAAAATTTTAAAAAAAAAAAAAAAAAAAAAATTAAAAACCCGCAAAAGAATTAAAAAAGGGGGGGGAAAAAATTAAAGGGGGTTTTTTTTTGGGGGGGGGGGTTTTTGTGCTTTTGGGGGGGTTTTGGGGTTTTTGGGGGGGGGGTTTTTTTTCCCCTTTTTTTTCAAAAACCCCCTTTTTAAAAAAAATTTTTTTTTTAAAAAATTTTTTTTTTTCCCCCGGGGGGTGTTTTTGGGGTTTTTTTTTTAAAAAAAGTAAACCAAAAAAAAAAAGGGGGGGGCCGGGGTTTTTTTTTTTTAATTTTCGAAAAATGAAAAAATTTAAAAATTTTTCCCAAAAAATTTTTTTTTTATAAAATTTTTTAAAAAATTTTTTTTTTTTAAAAATTAAAATAATTTTTAAATTTTTAAATTTTTTAAAAAAAAAAATTAAAAAAAAAAATTTTTTAAACCCAAAAGGGGAAAAAATTTTTAAAAAAAAAAATTTTTATTTTAAAAAAAAAAAAATTGGGGATAAAAATTTTTTTTGGGGGGAAAAAAAAAAAAAAAAAAAAAAAAATTTTTTAAAAAAAAATTTTCCCCAAAAAAAAAGGGGAAAAAAAAAAAAAAAAAAAACCAAAAAAAAAAAAAAAAAAAATTTTTTTTTTAAAAAAAAATTTTTTAAAAAATTTTTTAAAAAAGGGAAAAAGACCAAACCAAATTTTTATTTGGGGGGGGGGTTTTTTTTTTAAAAATTTAAAATTTCCTTTTTTTTAAAAAAAAAAAAAACCCAAAAAAGGGGAAAAATTTTTAAAATTTTTTTTAAAAAATTTTTAAAAAAAAAAATTTTTTTAAAGGGGGAAAAAAAAATTTTAAAAAAAAATTTTTTTTTTTTTTAATTTCCCGGGGAAAAAATTTTTTTTTTTTTTTTTCAAAACCAAAAAATTTTTTGGGAAAAAAATTTTTTTAAAAATTTTTTTTTGGGGGGGGTTTTTTTTTTTTTTTTTTTTAAAAAAAAAAAAAAAAAAAAAAGTTTAAAAAAAAAATTAAAAAAGGGGGGAAAAAAAAAAAAAAATTTAAACCCCCCCTTAAATTTTTTTTTTTAAAAAAATTTTTTTTTTTTTTTTTCCCCTTTTCCCCCAAAAAAAAATTTTAAAAATTTTAAAATTTTAAAAAAAACCCCCCCAAAAAAAAGGGGGAAAAAAAAAATTTTCCAAAAAAAGGGGGTTTTTTTGGGGGCCCAAAAAAAGGGGGGGTTTTTTGGGGGGAAAAAAATTAAAAAAAAAATTTTTTTTTTTTTTAAAATTTTTTTTAAAAATTTTTTTTTAAAAAAAAAAATTTTTAAAAAAAATTTAAAAAAAAAAAAGGGGGGTTTTTTTTTTTCCCAAAAGAAATTTTTCCCGGGTTTGGGCCCCCCCCCGGAAAATTTAAAACCCCCAAAAAAAAATTTTTTTTTTTCCCCAAATTTAAAAAAAAAAATTTTTTTTTTTTAAAAAAACCCCCTTTGGAAAAATTTTGGGTTTAATTTTTTTTTGGGGGGAAATTTTTTGGGTTAAAAGGGGGGAAAAAAAACCCCCTTTTTTTAAAAAAAATTTTTTTAAAAAAAAAAAAAGGAGGGGGTTTCCGGAAAAAAATTTTTTGGGGGGGGGGGGGGGGGGAAAAAAAACCAAACCCGGGGGAAAAAAAAACCCCCCCCCTTTTTTGGGTCCCTTTTTTAAAAATTGGTTTTTTAAAAACCCCTTTAAAAAATTAAAATTGGAAAAAATTTTTTAAAATAAAAAGGGGGGGGAAAATTTTTTTTAAAAAATTTTTTTAAAAAAAAAAACCCCCCCAAAAAAAGGGGGGGAAAAAAAAAAAATTCAAAAAAGGAAAAAATTTTTTAAAAAAAAAAAAATTTTTAAAAAATTTTAAAAAAAAATTTTTTTTTGGGGGAAAAAAAAAAAAAAAGGGGGGGGGAAGTTAAAATTTAAAAAATAAAAATTTTAAAAAATTTTAAAGGGCCAACCTTTTTTCCCCCCCCATTTAAAGGGAAAAAAAAAAATTTTTTTTTAAAAAAAAAAAAAAAAATTTTTTTTTTAAAAAAAATTTTTTTTTTTAAAAAAAAAAATTTTTTAAAATTTTAAACCCAAAAAAAAAAAAAATTGAATTTTACCCCCCCAAAAAAATTTAAAAAAATTTGCGTTATCGTCTACAAGTATGAAATCTGATCCAAACTCTTGATCAAATGGACTAACAATCGGACGAATAACTAACGTGGCATATCTGTGACTGTTTATTGTTTGCCCAACAAGACTTACTAAGTCCGTGCGGGAGTGCAGAGATATGCCGCCCCAGACAGTAACAGATCCTCCACCATACGCCACACATGCAGCCATATTTTCTTTGAGGTATATCTCCATACGTTCCCTCCAAGTCAGGGTACGGCCATCTGAATGGTACAAGGCAAATCTAGACTCATCTGTGAACAAAGAGTAACGCCATTGTGCTGCCAGTGCTGATGTTGATTAGCCCAAACTCTACGGCTTAAACGGTTGGCCCTAGTTAACAGAGGATGCCGAGCACGTCTTCTAGCTCTGAGTCCACTTTCGTGCAACCTTCTACGAATTGTTGACAAACTTACATAGATGCCGCTATGCGCCCGTCGCGTCGTCTAGAAGCAGATAATGTGCGAGTTCTTCTAGCTGTAGTACGAATGAAAATGATCCAGTCTTCTGGGCGTAGCTCATTCTCGACCGCTTCAGTGTCGTATATTGGATCTTTCTGTTTCTAGAAAACGATTTTAAGCTCTACTAATAACACTTTGAGAAACATTAAACATTTAAGCCACTTCTTGTTGAGTACAATTACTATGTTGCAGAAGGGCCACTACGGCGGAAAAGTTTTCGGAAGGCAATCTTCGTAGTGGCATAATAAGGCACTAGAGTACTGCACAATACCAAAACAGACGCGTAGAATTGCTTTTAAAACTGAATAAAATCGAATAACATTTGTCTGTTTCAGATAATTTGTTTGTATAAAAATACCGATCGATAATTTTTTACAAATATCCAAATTAAGCCACATTTTTTGCTTATCAGTGCAACAAAAAATGTACTGGAGAGCAAGAAGAAATTATAATGTTGATATCATTCAACAAAAAAACTAGAAGAATTAAACAAATTATATAGGAGCAATCAAAATATCCACTTCAAAAGACGCGCAGTGTAGTTGGGCTAATAGTAAAATTGCATTTAACAATAATATATTAAAAACAGTTTTTATTTAGTCGTTCTACTAAACACAAGTATCCTTAATTAACTACGTATATAGTCTTAGGCATTAATTATAAAATATTATCAACACTATATATCAAGCATATAAAACGAAGTAAAATAGAATTTTCATCGGTGCTTTTAAAATTTTCCGATTTTAGTAAATATTGAACCAAAATTTTTAAGTAGATACAATCTTGAGCTTTGACCAAAGCTTGTGGCAAAAGCCAAACAATCTACAACTTTTCACCCCACCCTCGTAATATGATATAGCGGAGCAAAATGCTGTCTTAATATGTAAAAAACCCTCTATAAAGCCTTTTTTGTCCATGCTATAAACCAAGTATTTAATAATGTTACAAGCAAGACTCTAAAGTTCATAAATTAACTTCAAGTAAATTAAAATCTCGTTAATTATGTTACAATAGCGAACACTCTAGATAATTACCAATTTAGGTTATTATACATTTCGGAAAAACATCTAATAATAAATATAGGTACACGTGGCGACAAAGTTAATAAAACGCAAACGAAAAAATGAAATGAATTTAGAAATATTTTGTACAAGTTGGTACAGACTTTATAAATAATGAGTGTTAAGTTTAATCATTTTGTTTCTTATTTTAACGATCATCGTAAAACGTCCTAAAGTATCTGGAGTCGTCTAATTTGCTTATTTAGTTGGTTAGGTCAGAGCAACGAATTCTTGGATAGAAATAAAGTAAACAAACCTTGTTTGGCATTAACATATTCAGGGGGGCAAGGAGGGATAGTTCTTGTAAACACACTGCACGGCAATATTGATTAAAGATACTGAATAACATAACTCAGGAAATAATAACTTTTTCAATGTTTATGGCATTGCACCATAAATTACATTTTTATAAATCAGTGATTCTGTATTGTTAAAAATTATTTTTTAAGCCGGAAAACTATTTTTGTTTATTATCTGAAGTGACAGACAGATATGACATTTACTTTTGATGCTCAATTCGGTTGCTGTTGATCAAGTCAGTTTACAAAACGTGTTATTGAATAATACAACCTACTAGAAAGAGATAAAATGACATCGAAGTGCCGTACAACACCCGATTTACTATCATTTTTTATTAAACCAATGCAGCAGCTGTCCAAAATAAGCTTGTTGTCGGTGCTTGGAACTGTCATATTAATAAATGTTTATATTTAAATCGATGTTGCCTATATTAACACAAAAACCAATATTTTTGGATAATTTTATTCCATTTTCAAGGTAATTTCCTGATTTTGGTTTTTGAGATCTGGCAATTTGTTTACGTTTTTCCAAAACAAAAACAAACAGATCACTATACCAAACACCATGCCTACAAACTGGCGTTGCGTTAATTCTAGTCCTTGAGTTCGTTGGGTCAAAGTCTATTAATATAAAGTGGACAGGTTATGACATCGGCGAGACCGGGGATAGCTTTGGTTCAAGACGCGAGGGTGTGAAAAATACGGCTTGTGTTGGCGGTCCTGCCGAGTAACACTAAAAGTTACTAGCATTATCAGCTGTAGACAGATTCGTGCCACAAGTCAAAGCTTTTATATGGTGTTATTTTTGTAGTTGCAAATATTTTGGCTGTTTTTATTATATTGTTTTTGGTAGTGTTTAGTCGTGTAGTTTTAATTAGTCTTTAGTTTTTTGTACATTTTGAAGAAATGTGTGTTTGAACAATGTTTTAAACTTTAAATATTTAAAAATCAGTTTTCATACATTTCAAAGAGGTGATATATTGAGACAAAAATGGATAAGTGTGTAAGTCTGCAATAGACCAAAAAGTTGCGTTCACCATAAGGATTATGTCATTTACTCGGAGCATTTTAAAAATGACGATTTATGAACCCAAAAAAAAATTTCCTCGCATCTCTTAGGCAAGCGAAAATTTTCAAATTTTGAATTTTCTGTTTTAAGTTTGACCTAAAAATGAGCCTTTGACGCCTATATTACTTTTTTGATAGCACTAACAATTACCTCATAAAAGTGTCGAAAATGAGACACCCTGTACATCTTGGTAGAAGCCTATTAGACCTAAATAAGAAAAGCAATATTTTATAACACGAAAGGAGAGTACAGGGTGTCCAATTTTCGTTGTCATTATGGGGTTTCTCCGTTGCTTGGGAGATAGAAGGTTGGCGTTTACGCAAAACTAAGCTACTTTTTCGAAAAACCCAGTGGAAAAACCAAAGATGCCAAAATCAGAATTTTTCTAGCCCTCTTTGTTTTTAAACTACAGGGTGAAAATAAAACTTTCCACTTTTAGAGAATACCTCGTATCTCAGGTCCCTGATTACCTATCGAAAGGGTAAAAAAACACTCTTATAGAACTTTTTACGTATAATTCAGCGGCGGGCTCGACGTTTTTTTCAGAGCTACTCTTTTTAAGATACGACAAGAAATTATGATTTTTTAAATGGGACACCCTGTATTTTATTATGTCGTATATTGCTCTATTTTTGCCATTATAATGATATATAATATTTGTCACTTTTGTATCTTGAGATGTCAGAAACCTCATCAATATGAAAATTTGATGTGTTAATTTTTTTGTTGGTCGTGATTTGCACATTAGAATTCCCAACAATATATATTATATGTTCTATTTTGATAATTTATATTAAATACAACAGACAAACATAACAATCGTAATGTTTCAACATAACAAAAAAAATCAAAAGATATGCTCGAAATGGTTGCCATTTTCTTTCATACAGTTTTCACACTTGGTAATTCTGCGCAATGAATTTAATATTGGTGCGGGATGCGTTTGTATCTGTCTAAAAGCCTCTTAAGTGGCATTACGAAGATCTTTAACTGCATTGTGCCGAGTTCTATAAATTAAATCTATAAAGGGCCCCAAAAAAAGTCTAACACGGAGAGGTCAGGAGATCTAGGAGGCCATCTTACAGGTCTTACAATTGCCACTGTGGTTATAACTAATTTTAAACAAAATACCGGTTTCTATAAAATTCGTCTGCTGCGTTTATATTTTTGTGGCACACTATGTAACAAGTCAGCATGTTATAGTATTCAAAATTTTTAAATTCTTCATTTGCAGCCCTTGTTTTAATTTAAAACTGGAAAGAATATCCATTGCTGATAGGGATGTTGACAACTGTAAATATTACAATAACATTTTTTTTGTTACCATATATTACAAATCTTTAGAGAAATTGTAAAATATTTTATTTAATTTGATTTAAGTATCTAGCTTTCAGTATATTTTTTTGTCCACCATAAAAATAGAATAAATAAAATGTTTTTGAGAATTTTGTTATAGAAATCACGGCCAACTAAAAAAATAACACATCAAATTTTCATTTTTGTGAGGTTTTTGACATCTCAATATAAAAAAGTGGCAATTATTATATATCATTATAATGGCCAAAAATTAGGCAATCTAATGACATAAAAAAATACAGGGTATCCCATTTAAAAAATCGTAATTTCAAAAATCAAAAACAGTAGCTCCAAAATAAAAAAATTAAGCCTGCCGCTGAATTTTATGCAAAAAGTCCTATAAAAGTAATTTTTACTTTTTCGAAGGATATAGGTAGGGAGCTGAGATATGAGGTATTTTCTATAATTGTAAATTTTCAATTTCACCCTGTAGCTTAAGAACAAAGAGGGCTAAATAAATTCTGTAATTGGCATCTTTCGTTTCTCGAAAAAGTAGCTCAGGTTAGCGTAAACAGCAATCTTGTATCTCCCCTAGCATTGGAGAAACACCATTATGACAACAAAAATTGAACACTCTGTACAATATGCCACAAAGCCGCTATTTAAGTATTGGCATTTGACCATCTCTGTTTAAACCAATCAACTTAAACCGTAAATACATACAAGAAGCGTAAACCTTATTTGATTTGTTTGTTATTAGGTGACTAGTAAGTAGAGTAATCTGTGCTTGACAACCTAATCAGAATTTTAACTACTTGCAGTTATTAAAGAAAATAACTATTTCCCTTAATTCTTTATAGCAAGCAAGGCGGGCTTATAATACTTTAAGTAAGTTTTCATCGAAGTTTGCCCAGCGCTTTAAGTTTTACATAAAACGATCGATATATTTAAAATATTAACCTTTTGTAATCTTTTTGTCCAAATTACAAAAAAACGAAAATTATTGCGTAGCTTTTAAAAAGAGAATTTAAAAGTTTACGCAAAAATTATTTTATTTTCAAAAGCACTCTAAAAATGCCTTTTTGTCATTATTGCAAAGAAAAAAATATTATACAATTTGAGCCAAATTATATTTGGTCGTTAAAATGTACTAAAAATATTATATCTTCTTCCATACTTTTTGCTTTTTTAATTAAAGTAACCGATTTTTTTTTTAAATTAGAGGCAATTTAAACGTAAAAATTTATTTATGTTTATTTTTCTTAAAGATAGTATAATTATTATTATTATTGACGGTTGCCTTTTAAAATTAATTGGAGAAATACGTTACAATCGTTAGCTTAGGAAATCGAAATTTAAAACTAATTATTATAATAAAACACAATTACTGTTTTAAAGCGAATTTAATAATAAAGAAAAATGAAAAAAGATTAAAACAATTTGTTGATTGCTTAAATTATATTAGAACTAGGCAAAATTAAAATTTTAGAGAGCTTGTATTTTATTAATGTTTTTGAGTCTTAAGAAATTTTTCTTTATTTTCATAACTGCAATGTTTCGCAATTTTGAGCCATTTTTAGCAGTTTTTCGCACTTTACTCAAAATTTAGAGGGCATACGACCAAACGGACTTCGGATTTAGATTCAGCGTATCGAAATACATTAGAAACATACTTGATCCTGTTTAATAAAACTTTTTTAATTCTCATTACTGCAATTTTTCGAAATTGTCACCTACTTTTGAGAATCTACTTAAAATTTGGAGGGTGTACGGGACAAACGAACTTTGGATTTGGATTCAACGTATTGAAATACATAAAAGACATTTTTGATCTTGTTTAATTAAATTTTTATCTTTTTATAACTGCTATTTTCAGCGTTTTTTTTGCAATTTACTTAAAATTTGAGGGGTGTACAGCCAAACGGATTTAGATTCAGAACAGACCTTTTTTTTTTTTGTGCCAGTGTCATTATTTCAACAAATTTGGCCTATTTCGCACAAAAAATATTCCAATTACTTTACTTTTTTACTTTGGCAACAATTCGCGTGGAACTTTTTTTCGATGGACGCCCCCCAATAAGCGGCATCCAAACTTATTAGTACAGTGGATGGGGAGAAAAAAACTGTTTGACCTCCGGATTTTTTTGTATAGTTTTAATTTTAATAAAAATTTGGAATTAAACTGCTTTTACCCTCCAGATCAAAGTTTATATATGCTTAGGGTTTTCTTTTTATTTTTAGGGGGTAAAAACCACCCCTTATGCTAAAAAATTAAAAAACCATAGAAATAGACCTTATGTAAATTAAAATCATAGCTAAATATATAGAATGAATCTATTTTTATGTTGTGAGTTATATCTAACATTATATTTTAACGTTTTAACACTTAAAAATCACCCTTAATAACGATATTTCAAAAAAAAAAAATGTTTTTTTATTTTAAAATTATTTAATAACGCTTTTATTGTAGAAAAAAAAATGTTTTAACAGTTTACGGTATAATAATTATTTAACTACCATAACTCAACCTTTAAATAACCAGCCCTCATGAGATTAAAAAAAAAAAATTTGACAAATTAAAACGATTTGATGATAAACAATTATTGTCCCGGAAATGAAGCTAAAAAATTGCAAAACCTGCAATTTTTGTGTCCTGCATCGATTTGTATAAAAATTTGAAATTTGGAGTTTTAAAGCCCTACTTTAAATTCTATTTTATGGTGATGTGCGCTGTTTGTTTTTAAGGGAAAACTACCCCTAATTGTCAAAACTTATGGAATAACATTTTAAACCTTAAGATGGGTAAAATTTGGTTTGGATTAGTTGATTAATGATTTTTTTATGTTTTTTGGAAAAACAATTTTAAAATATTTTAACCCTTAAAATTAATAATTTTAGATTAAATTTAAAAAAAATATATCTATAAAAAATTATTAATTTATATATTTAATTTTAAATATGTTGTTAAAAATATTTATAAATTTTAAATTTCGCAAAATATTCACCCTTATAAATCAACCCTTATTATAGTTTAAATTTAAAAAAAGATTTATCCCCAAAAAATTAATAGCTTGACAGATTTAATAATTAATTATATTACTGCTTGAAATATTACCAATTTCATTCTTTTGCAACTTTTCATTCCTTAAAAACCACCCCTTACACTTCAACATAAACAATATAAATAGAAAAATAAAAGGTAAAATTTCATACAAAAATTATACCGGTAAAAGTATAAAGTATACCGGTTTTATAGAATATTATGCTCCGAAGTGGGCTATTCGACTTTTTGAAAAAAAGGTGGATTGGTTTTTTAAACATAACTCCTTTAGTTTTAATGATAGAAAGTTTGTCCAAAAATAATTTTGTAGGGTTTTTTAAGAGCTACAAGGCTATGTAAATTAAATCCTTTTTAATCCATTAGTTTTAAAATAGGGTGAGTTTAATGGGCTAGAATAAGGTGGTGCTCGCTCGTAAATAGAGACTTTAAACTGCCATATCTGGCCAAATATTTATTGTACAGAAAAAAAAAATTTTATAAAATATATATTTTATATATATATATATATATTATATATTATTATATTTTAAAATTTATATATCTTTTATATTAATATAATTTTTATAAAAATTAATATATATATATATATATATATATATATATATATATATATATATATATATATATATATATATATATATATATATATATATATATATATATATTAAAAAGTCTTTTTTTTAAAAAAAGCTACAATTCGGTACCCCAGCATTTTTTTTGTATCTCCAGTATTGTTGGAGTTATTTTGAAAAAAAGGGGTATTTTACAAAATTGCGGAAAATTATTTTTCACTTTAAGCTTCAATTTTTCTAAAATTAAACATTTTAATTTGGTTAAACTTCTAGAATATATTAATAACACATATATAAAAAGAATTGCAGAAGGGTACAGATCTATTTTAATTAAGAGGGGAATTAGGGGGTTGTTTTTAATGATCTTTTAGCAAAAAAAGTAGGAACCGAGTTTATTTTTATCATAACTCGCCCAAGTTTCATGGTAAAAACTCTTATTTTGTTTTTAAAAGAAAGGTCTTATTATATACTTTAAAAAGACTTTATATGTTTTTCTTGGAAAATGCAAACTTTTTCCGCTATTTGACTTTGAATCTTTCAAATTTAACATTTGACGAACAAAAGCTAACCATTAACAAGCCGTAGTTCGGTCTGTATTGATTGTAGAGAAATTATAAAATAACATTTTTTCTAGTTTTTTTTATAAGCTACAATTTTGCTCTTTATAGTTTTTTTGATAAATGCATATTTTCGTTATTCGTGAAAATCCCATTTAAAACGTCAATTTTTTCGTCGAAAAACTTTTACTTTCAATCGCGAATAACTCGAAAAATATTAGTTTTACGAAAAAAATGTATAGAACATTTTTTACTTAAAATTACTTTTTTATCGATTTCTGTAGTTAAAATGTAATAAAAAATTTCCACCCCCAAGATGGGGTGGCAACCACCCCCAGGATAAAAGCACACCTCGGCATGATATAAACTTTGATCCTTGGGCTATACCCTCTGTGAAAATTTCCAGTAAATCCATGCTACAAAAAAATTCCTAGCCTAAATGCCTCATCTCCAAGGAAGTTTAAAGGTGTAGGGGAAACCAGGCCTTGTTTTTCAATTTTTGATGTAGTTGGCTTATGGTTGTGTTTTTATAAGTCAAAAGCAAATGACTAATAAGATTTTAATATAGACCACTTACAGATTATGATATAAAACTAAATTTATTATATACTTCTTACTAAACTGACTTTCTTTTATATGATGTAAGTGGGCCAACATACACCAACATCAGTATATGTTGGACCCTTCAGTTCGAAATTAAGTTTCTGATTTTTGCCATTTTAAAAACAAAGACGTCTTTAGTTTTTGATACTTTAATGAAAGGAAAAGAATAAGAACATTCAACAAACATAACTATTTAAGATAAATGTAACAAAAATATTTTTAAAAATGTACATTAAAAGGCTCTACTGGCACAGATCGCAAACAAAACACTTCAACCTTCTGTCAACTCCTGCGCAGTCGGTATGGCACCAGCTTTTACAGCTCTGGAAGCGAATCCAAAAGTCACCTTTTCTGAATTCTGTATATAATCCATTGCAGTAAATACAGGCAGGATCTTCGTCTTCATCACTTTCCTGAAATTCTTGACCTGTTTCTTCTGTTTCCAAGTTTTTCAAGTTCTTTTTTGCCCTTTTGGCTGCCCTCCTCTCTTCTACTTCCCTTTTTTGCCTTTGGGTTTTTTTATCTCCTCTAGTTCTGGGGTAGAATTTATAACACCGCATTTTCCCTTTTTTCTTTGGACTCTCTTCCATTTAGATTATTCCACCATCGGCAAAGGTGATAATTCTTGGATTATTTTGACTATTTTCCCTGACGTGCTGCAGGATGGTTTTGATGTAGACGGAATAGCAATTTCTTCTGACTCAAAAAAATCTTTGTTTATACACTCTGGAACTTGTTCACCGGGAGCTTCAACAGGAGCAGTGGAAGCACTTTCTTCAGGAGGGACATCTGTAACGTCTGCAGGACTAAACATCCAGTCAGGGAATACGTTTTCATTCAATGGAACTATACCAGTCTTCTGAAAGCCACTGATTGCATTCCCAAGTGTTGCAGCTTTTAAATAGGCTTCGTTAAATAACTCGCCTACTTGATAATGACTCAGAGCAGGGTGTGCTCTGAGCCAACTTCTTATCGACTGATTGTAATAGGTCGTAAGTGGCCCATAAAACGATACGTCCAAAGGCTGTATGCGATGAGTGCAAGCCGGAAAGCAGAATAAAACTATATTGTTGGACTTGGCGTACTCTAGCACCTGCAAATTTTTATGACTCAAGTGACCAACTAATAAAAGTAGAATTTTTCTTTCCGGAGAAGGATTTGCAAACTGTTTGAAATGTTTGAGTCATTTAAGGCATAATTCTCCAGTCATGTAACTGGTTTCATTGGCATATCCAACTGAGCCAATTGGAGCCTTGTCCATCAGTTCATTTTTCATATTCTTTCTTGGGAAAATCAACGCAGGAGGTACGAAATTTCCCACTGCATTAACACAACACACTACAGAAAAATGAACACCCCTTTCGGCACTTGTTAGTGTACCGACTTGCTTTCTTCCTCGTACCGCCAAAATTTTTTCAGTTTTTGACTGGACTGTGGAAAAACCTGACTCGTCCATGTTAAATATTTGATCCGGTTTGAAGTTATTTTCCAAAATTATTACGCTTAGCTGTTAAAAAAACTTTTCAACTACAGGTTTATTAAACCCCTGTGCGCGGGCGAGTGAGGTTGCTTCAGGTATTCGCAAAGAAATAAGATTTTCATGCCGTTTTGTAAGTCCATGTGCCCAATCTCAACCAGTCATTTGGATTTCTTTGGAATGCTTTATTTTTAATTTTTCAGCTAGTCGGAATCCCAGTTTTCGCACATCGGTCAAAGTTAACCCAAAATACCCATCGGCCATCATCTGTATGTGGTTAACCAACTCCAGTACAATTTCTGGTGTAAAAACAGGAACACGGCCACCAAAAAATCCTTTTTCTCCATTTTTAATAATTTTGTTACGATCTTAAACTCTTCTTTTCAAAGTACTTCTGGGGACTACTCTAAACGTTTTAGCAGCCAGTTTCCAACCCATTTGCTTTGACTTTATAGCTCTTATCGCTGATTCCATATTCTCTTTATCCCACACTTGTCTCTGCTCTTTTTTCCCCATTTTACCATTAACTGAAATTAAATAACAAACAATTAAATTATGGTCCGGGTATGGTCCCGACCGACATTAACTGATCACTCGGGGTCTAACATACACTAAATGCGATACATTTTCCAAAATTAGAAAATAAAATCAACGCGGCAACAACGCTCTTTGACTTCGTCCGTTACTGAAAGAGTATACCATAACCTAACTAACGCCAATCGTATTTAACTAAATTATTATGCAATTCTGTCCAAAAATTTAGGTTTTTTTACAACTATGAAAATATTTGGAATTTACTTGACTTGTTTTTTTGTTATAATTCTTTTCAATTTACTTTTAACTGCCTAAAATTTCACACATGTGCATATTAACGATATATTAAGGATTCTAGATTATTTTGACAGCAATGCCACATGTGCAGATTCGAAATATGCAAAGGGGGTCATCATAGACGGGGGGCCGACAAGGCCTGGTTTCCCCTATGGAAGCCCAATGCTATGGCCCATTCGATCAAAAAATGTCCAGCCCAGTATGAAAATAACTGTCAGAGTTGGCCCCGCCGATTCTGCGCAATAACAAAATTTCACGAAATAATTTAATGTGTTCCCTACTTACACACTGATAAATCAGTGTGTAGTTAGGCAACACATTATACTTTTATGAGAGCCGTAGTACCGTTTTTAGTCTTAGGTTGTCTTTGGTGCAAGGGCGTGCGCGGCGCGTATGAAACTATATCCGCGCTGTCCGTCAACCGTCGTCGTCTCATCATTCGTCATTTTCGTTTTGGTTTGTGCCCTTTGTGCCGTATTAGTTTCGATTGTTTTGCTTTGTGTGAGTACCTATATTTTGTGGTTACAGAAGTTTTTTGGATTGATAAAAACCTTCCTATTTAAGTGATTAGTGTTTATTAAATTGTGACTATAATTTTGTGTTTATTGTTTGTTACTTAAAATATCGTAACAAAATGATTAGAGGTTGTAGGGTTTTGTCTTGCAAATCCGAGGGTAACATATCTGGCATTTTTTACTTTAGGTAAGTATTTCTTATATTTAAATTAGGTGCTTCTTATGAGACGTAACGTAAGGTAACCGAAAAATAATAATATATCAAATATGAATAATAGAATAATGAAAATTTCATAGGAAATAGCAGTGAGAAAAGTAAGGCAATCTTAACTATCTTTTAAATGATTTTCACAATGTTTGTGTATTTCTGTGGATTATTAAAAAGAAATAAGGATTACATTTAGGTACTTTGTTTCATTTAATAATTTAGTACATTCTTTTAGATGATCAAAATTATTAATTACTGGGCAGACCAGGCAAATTTTAATATATACAGGTACCTCTAATTGAATGAAAGAAAGTACATTTTTACGTTAAAGTTTCTTTTTGCTTTTTCTGTATTTGTTTAAAAGGAAATTAGATTTTTGGTTTCTTAAACTTACATTATTAACTTTTTAAGCTCGACATACTGTAGAACATACCTAATATTTAAGGGGATACGTTAAATGAATACCTAGGTACCAAAGATTACTAAACAGTTTTAACCAGTGTTATTTTGTCTTATGAATGTTTGTTATTAGTGAAAAGCATATGCCTAAAAAGCAGTTATAAAAATTTTCACTTTTAATGTACAACCAGAATCTTAGGATTAGGTGATAAGTACATGAAATCATACAATATTTGAAATTTATTTTAAAATACAAAACTCACAAAAATATCGACCATTTAAATATAAGGCTTCTTTCCAAATTATATCAGATGATATAAAATCCAATATTACACAATAATTTTAAATATTCTATGGTAGTACCGTTTAATAACCAACAATTTTGTGCAAAAAAAAACAGTGAATGCTTGAATTTGTCATTTGATGATGTCAACTTTATAGATAGTAACAAATAATTATAGAAGTCCGGCTCTGACCTACTATTCATTGCGCAAACTCCGCGGGGCCAACCCCCCTATTCCCGCTGCCCTGCACGCCTGGACAATTTTGTTCTACAGTATTGGGCTTCCGTACACCTATAAACTTCCTTGCTCATCTCTTGTGCTATATTTCATTAAGAGCAAGAATGAATGGCAAACAAGTTTGTTTTCTATATAGCGCTTCTTTAATGAAAGCAATTTAATTTTTTAAATTTTTGTTAGGTGCTACTTCTGCATCGTTCAGAGCAGCCGTAAAAATAGAATTTGTACTTGGGTAAACAAGGTGAAATTATCTTACCTTCTACAAACACTACATGTCCAATTGGAAGGATCTTCGTTTTCCGCTAACTTACTATAACTGGCGCAGTCTTCACATACTCTCTGTGTACATGTCGCACATGTCCGACTAAAGTCGTCAGGCTTAAATGCTTTTAGGCAAACTCTACATGCTCCAGCTCGACTGGGCGGTTTTCCAGGTTCAGGTTTCGGAGTGACTTGAGCAGGCTGGGTTGTTTGAATTGCAAGTGGTTTGTCTTCGGCTGGTGGTGATTGTTGATCGCTTGGTGTTATATCAGGAATAAGTGAAGGTCTGGGTCCCATTTTAGTTACTACTGAAACAAAAAGAACAATTTAATAAAACGGAAAACGTTCTTAATCTTACTGCGGTATTTCTGTCTATGACAATTAAAAAAGAGACATGTTTTTTTTAATATTACGGGGATCTTGTAATATGCGTTTACCTGCCAGTTATTAGACTTGATGTAAAAATAATAGATTAAAATTCTAAATAAATAAGTACTTCAAAATTTTTAAAATAGACTGACAAAGCAAAACCTAGTATTATTTCTGACAAATTGAGAAAAATAAACAATTAAGAATTTCGTGAATTTGAAAAATGTAGAAAAATATCAAGGAATTAAAGGTATAGTCTGTCTCAAAGTATATCGCTATGGCTTTTGACGGGCAATACCCCAATAAACCTTTAAAGTTTTTATTACCTATTGTTATTGTGTTATCCCATTATTTCATAATGGCAGGGGTTGGCCAGAGTATTGACCATTAAGTATATAAATATTTCGGCTAATATTTTAGTGGCAGTGTTAAATAACCGTTTTTACTGTGTGTTTCGAAAAAGTTGTTTTACGAGAATATAACTATGTCGCATCGAAATCATTTGTCAGTAGATGCAAAACAGGTTGTGAAAAATGTGTACGAAACTTTAATCAGTAGCGGACTAATTAAATAAGAAGCTTTAAAAGAAACCTGTCTACCTACAAAAACTCCAATATCATCAATAAGGGATATAATTATAAGTGAAGAATTGAACAAAAGAAAAAATCGGAGTGATTTTTAATCTCACCGTATAGACAATAGTGATCAGGACCTAATAAGAAGGAAAATATATTGTTTTTATGAAAGCGAAGTTGTTCATACCTTCGATAAACTAAAAAAGAAACTAGACGAAGAAGAAACCAATATAAATATTAGCCGTGCCACCCTCCATAGAGTTGTTTGTAAAATAGGATTTAAATACCGCAAAATAGACAAAAGACAAGGAGTAATGAAATCGCATAGATTACGCACTTGGATATTTAATTACCTTCAAAAAATTAAAAAATATAGGTTAGAAAACAGATCCATAATTTACCTTGATGAAACATGGTTCGATACACACGACATAGTATCCAAAGGATGGGTTGATTCCAGTCAAAACGGTCAGACGAAAGCACCTTTAAATAAAGGATAACGCATGACCATAATTCACGCTAGTTCAGAAGACTGATTTACTGTTGTCTGAAAAGAATATTAAGGATTCTAGCTTGGATTATCATGAGGATACAAGTGCAGAAATTATCTTTTAAAAAATATTCCAAAAACAGTGTTATTGTCATGGATAACGCAACTCACACCCGTCTGCTCACAAAGCACCAACTTTCAAGTTAAAACAAAATCAGGAATATATATATATATATTATATATATATATATATATATATATATATATATATATATATATATATATATATATATATATATATATATATTATAAATTTTTTATTTAAAAAATAAATAATATTTAATATTAAAAAGGTTTGGGGTTTTTAATTATTTTAAAAAAGTTTGATTTTTTTAAAAAAAATTTAATAAAAGAATTTTTTTACGAAAACTAATGGCGTTTTTAAAAATAATTATTTTTTTTTTATTTTGCAGCGTTGAACAGTTAATATTAATTGCTTAAACAAAATTTTGACGTGCCTAAAATAAAAAAAAACTTGATTTTTAACTTTAAATTTTTTTAAACATTTTTATTATTTTTGACTTTCGTTAAAGTTTTTTTTAAATGTTATACGATTTCCGAAACACCTGCAGTTGCCAGATGGGACATTTGTGTTTTTACAATTCGAAAAACAAGTCAAAATATTTAAATATTATTATAATATTTATTTAATTAATATATATATATATATATATATATATATATATATATATATATATATATATATATATATTTATATATATATATATATATATATATATATATATATATATATATATATATATATATATATATTCTTTTTTTGTTTCTTGGTTTTAGGTCAGTAAGAACATAAAAACACTATGTTTTTTAATTTTTTTAAGGGGATATAAGATGACTTTTTAAATTTTTTTTATTTTTTTCAAACAAAAATTTGGGGGTATTAGGAACAAGCATAAAACTAGTGTCATATAAATTAAAAAAAAAAATCACCACAGAGCGTACTTTGTAAACGATAGTGCATTTTTAAAAAACAATTACAAACAATGGTGATATTTTTTTTTTTTTATTTAGGGAATTTTTTTTTTTTTAAATTTGATCATTTCTAAAATTCTTTTTTTTCTGGTTTTGTTTGTTTTAATTTTTTTTGTTTTTTAAAAAATGAAAATTATGTCCCTTCCCCTTTTTCGTGGTTAGTTAAGGCTGTTGATTTTTTTTTTTTGTGTATTTGGGGTTTTTTTTGCCTATTTTCCAAATCTTTTTTTTGACCGATGATACACCGGTGCAGTTGTTCCGGAATTTGATATTTTAAAATTTTTTTTTTTTTTTTTTTTGGTGTTTTTGTTTTAATTTACTAAAGTTTTTGAAAGTAGGTTTGGTTTGTGACAAATTTTAATATTTTTTTTTGAAAAGTGGCTAAAATTTTTTGTGTTGGCCCCCTTTTTAAAACGGTAGGAAAAGATTTTTTGGTTTTTATTATTGTTTACCATTTTTTCCGTTAAATTATAAAATTTATAAATTCTGTTTTTAAATATTTTATTTATTAATTGTTGGGTAATTATTTAATTTTAGAGCATTTTTGCTTTTTTATTGTTTTTTTTTAAATTCGGGATCAGATAGTTTGGGTTGCTCGGTCTGCAACCATTTTCGGTTTTTTTGTGCAATGCATGGTTGGAATTAAAATTTAATTTTCGGAAAGACCACGTTTTTTTTTTTGTACCTTCTGTTCTTATGTTTTTTCCCTTTATGTAATTTGGTCTAAAAAAAATTTAAATTTTGGGATTTTCCTAATTTTAATAGAAAAATTTTTAAATTGTTATGGTATTTTTAAATTCACTCAAAAGTAATTTGATTCGTCTTTTGGGATAGAAGTGATGCAATATCCCCATATCTGAAAAAGAACCTAAATAAATAAATAAAAATTTCCACTATTCAGTTTTTATTGTATTTTCTCCCATTTAAGTTTAAAATTTAAAATTATTTATCGCCTGTCCGGTTAAAAAATCCCGACCATCTTTATTAACAAGAAAAAAAAAAAAGCATAAAAAAAAGAAATAAACAATTTTTCATCCCGGTCCTATAAACATTTGTAAATTATTGTTTTTTATTTTTGGGGTTTTTTTAAAAAAAAAAACAAAGTTTTATTTCAAGAGTTCTTCACACCTTTTAAAACCCTTTTATATTGGCACTAAAAATTTATTTATATATATTTATTAAAAAAAAAAAAATTTTAAATTAATATATAAAAATTCAAATTATAATTTTATAATATTATTTTTAATTTTTTTTTAAAATTTAAAAAATTTTAAACAAAATTTTTTTTTGTTAACATTACTAGTTTATTTTTTTTAAAAATTGTTGGAAACCTAGAAACGTGTACACATATATATATATATTTATAGGGATGTTTTTTTATAGATTAACCCATAGATTTTATGTTATATATAAATATATATATATATATATATATATATATATATATATAAAAATATATATATATATATATATATATATATATATATATATATATATATATATATATATATTATATATATATATAATTTTTACTAAACTTTAGTAGGCCATGATATAAAAGGTGATTCCTAAGTTAAGGCTGTGTATAGAACTCGTTGAAATAAGCAACTTTTCTAAATATTTTTTTCAAAAACCCAAAAATAACAAAGCTACAATAATTTACTTGAATATGTGTCTAGTGAGGACCTGGGTATGAAAATATTGTTTATTTCTTATTTTTTATGCTTGTTTTTTGTCTTGTTAATCACGAAGCATGCGTCAGTCGCATAGCTTTAACCGGACGAGGCGATAAATAATTTTAATTTTAAATCATTGTTAAATCGAGAAAATGGCACAATCGAAAAACAATGAATATGTGGATATATTTCTTATTTATTTATGTAGAGTGTCGTTAATTTGCAAACGTTGCTTCGAGATTGTACGCGCGACAGTTTCCCTTGCGGGCTCATTCTGGCCCAAGTACTCGGGTGATTGCAAGTCAAGTCGGTTTAAGTAAAAGGAAAGTGTAGAAAATATTGCGGGAAAATCACGTTCAATGTGTCCAAGCACTACAGCCCAAAGACGTCTTGGGTGGTGACAACTTACTTAAGACAGCACCGTATTCGACACACTAAATAAATGTAAGTTCCTTATTTTTTAGTATTTAAAAAATATATATTTTAAAAAGTTGTTTATTTAAATGAGTTCTATATCCAGTTAAAAAAAGCGTCAACTTAGGAATCAACCTATATAGCTTGGACAATATTAAAATGTAGTGTACTGTGATTTTAAAAAGCAGATGTTTCGGCCATGTGTCACAATGTGACATTTGCTTTTAAAATAGCGTTAAACGAGCATTTTTTCTAATTATATCAGTAGGGCCATAATATAGCTTGGGACAATATTAAAATGTAGTGTGCTGTGATTTCGAAAGAGCACATGATATCTTACAACATTCCTTGTTTTGGTTGATTACAATGACTAGATTTTTCATCTTTTAATAAAAATCTTAAATCAACCCGCACTATTTTGAATAAATAAAATAGGAACAGAATGTTTTTATTTGTGCATTTTATAAAATAATTGTTTTTTTTAATTTTTGCCATACACGATCATCATCTTTGATTTGCTTTAGCAATTATACCAGCATTTATTGCATAATAACCGAATTTAAAATATCTGTAATTGGAGGTTTTAAATCTATAGTAATAAACAAATCTATTAAAAACGAAAAACAAATGAGTATTCCATAAAATGAATTAATAAAAGTATAGTCCACAATACAAAATACATCCCACCAAGTGATTAATATACAGGCTAAGTCTGTGAAGTGAGACACCCCGTTTATTGCTTTAAATATTGTAATTGGGAAAAATTTTTTTATACAAAAATATTTTGATTTTTGCTGCTCTATATTTTGCAAACAACGTTATGTATACAGGGTGTATCAAAAAGTCCGTACAAGAACAAAGTTAATTTTTTTAAATGACTCCCCATATTTTTTGTTACATTTTTGTTTTCTGCATAAAATTCTAAATATTTTTTATTTAGCATATCATATCCCTATATTTATTATATTTATATTATTTAAATATAAAAAAAATAGAAGGAAAAAATCCGCTCATCTTTTAATGTTGTTTAACGTTTCTATGGTTTCAGCGGTTTTTTGAGAGTTGCATAATAACCATATATGCTATAGAGATTAATAAAAATGTCATAATGACAGTTTTATTAATCTAAAAAAAATTGTTTTAATCGTTTTTTTCTTGTTTAAGGGTTTACCTATTTCTACTCATCATATGATATCTAATTACTTATTATAATTATTACTATGGCTGTTCTGTCACTCTACTAAAACCATAGAAACGTAAAACAACATTGAGAGATGAGCGGATTTTTTTATTCTAAATTTGTATTTAAATGATAATATCTTGTAAACAATTGAATATAGGGATATGATATGCCAGATAAAAAATATCTAGAATTTTATGTAGAAAACAAAAATGAACAAAAAATATAGGGAGTCATTTAAAAAAATTAACTTTGTCCTTGTACGGGCTTTTTGATACACCCTGTATACATAACGTTGTTCGCAAAATATAGAGCAGCAAAAACTAAATTATTTTTGTATAAAACATTTTTTTCCAATTTGAATATTTAAAGG
The DNA here is from genome assembly GCA_019359885.1 of Listronotus oregonensis. Taxonomy (NCBI): domain Eukaryota; kingdom Metazoa; phylum Arthropoda; class Insecta; order Coleoptera; family Curculionidae; genus Listronotus; species Listronotus oregonensis. The sequence goes on from JAHBCN010001365.1 coordinate 34,889, forward strand.
AATAAAGGGGGGTCCCACTTCACAGACTTACCCTGTATACTTGAACCTTTGTAGGTAGCTTTTTTTGACGAGTCCGACAAAGCTTCTCTTTACGACTTTTTTCGAAACTGCTGCTTTTTAAGTGGGCGATTTCAAAAGTCATCGAATTTGTGACTTGTTGTTTTACAATTAATATATATTTCATTTTGATATATTTGTAAGTTGATTTGATGAGAAATTCGTAAAACATTTTAAGAATTCTGCATTTCTAGGTATTTTAAAATATTTAATAACTTATTAAATATTGTTTAAATAAAATAAAACTACACAGTTTCTGTTATTTATTTTTATTTTTGGTTAAAAGCTATTTTATACCTTTAGGAAAAGAAATAAAAGCATTTTATGAAATGCTTTAAAAATGGCTTTTAATATTTTAAAAAGAAATTTATATTTGCTGAATTGTGAATTTTCGTGACCCACTGCAGCGACACAACATTGGACCGGAACATCCGAGAACGTTTATCGATTTGACTTCATTTAAATAAATGAAACGGAAATGCAACTTACTCGACTTTTTGATGGCAAAAAATCGTATTATAGCTCGAAAAATATAAACGCCTCTTAAATGATGGCTTTGGAAAATTATATTCTTTTAAAATTCAAAACGTATTCAGGCATTTTGTAAGTGAAAAAATATTATTTTTTGGGTGCATTACTAGTGTCAGTAAAGAAATTGGACATGTCACGATTCTATTATCTTAAGATATTTCAAAACAGTTGTAAATATAGGTGGTACTTTCAACTTTCTTTTTGAAACTAATCCTTTATTTTGATTCTAAATTCATTGTTTTACTAATTACTGGGTACTGGTCGATGTGAAACCGCATTGGTCCCGATTCCTGTGGGTTCACAGAATGGATTGACCCTTACAAACTTGCAGATTGAATGAAACAAAATATGGAAAAACCCCCAAAAAATATTTAACATTAAAAAAACTGGGGAACAATGGTTTTTGTCGAGTTCAAACACTATTTCCCATCAGATTAATGAAGTTAAGGAACGCTGGACACGATTAGTAATTGGGTGGGTGACCGAAATTGAACATTGCGTGATGTTGGGTGTGGTTTGAAACCCGCCTTAAACTGTAGGTCACGTCGGATTAATATTACCCAGATGGTAAGGGGGGTAGTTAGCCACTACCGCTTCGTCTAAGAGTGCAGTGAAATGCAAGAAAAATGTTTTGGTTACAAGTCTACCACCTTTTTAAAATAAAATTAAATACAAAACATAACCCAAACATAACTCAAAAAATAATATAATATATTTAAATTTTGTTATGAAAACTTATGATATTCTGAGAAATTTTTCAAATTATCTATGTCGTAATGTCATAAATGGCATAATTATTATTGTGACAGGTACATTTATTATTTTTAAATCTATTTTTAAAAATAATAAATGATAATAAGTTCATTGAGTTTTAAGTTTTTCTAAAATTACCCCAGCATCGAACAAAAGTAATTTAGTATTATTTAAATTAATGAATATTCAGAATGTTTCCCACAAATATTTTTATTACTAATTGTTAGTTAAAAATTATCATATTTACATATTTTTAACATTTAGAAGCTTACTTTTATAAAATTTTAAATGCAAGTAGGTCCTTTTTTATTACGCTCTATTTATTCAGCATGTAGGTCCTACTAGGACCAAATTATAGTCTGTCTCAAAGTATACCGTGTTAGCTCTTGCCTTCATTTATGGATTATACCTGCCGACAGCAATAAAACTGCGGATCGGTAGGTATTAAAGGACAAAACATTACGGACGGACTTTAATAATATAAAGATTTATAATTTATTGTTTATTTAGGTAAGTATAATCTTAAAATTACATTAAGAAATAATATATGTAAAGTTTTAATAAATTTATAAATGCATTATCTATACATAATTACATTTTTAATCTAAATATCTAAATCTTATTCTGTTTTACTATCAGAGTCATCATTGAAATTAATTACAATAGGATTTATGTTGTTTTGGATAGAAATGTAAGAGTCCTCAATTTTTATGATGTGCTGTAGTGAATTTTTCCAGCTCTCAACTGGTATGTTATTAATTACATTTTTTATCAAATTTATAACACTGGGACTTAAAGTAGGTGTAACATTTTCTGCTCTGATCTTTGATTTTACTTGGTTCCACAAATGCTCTATGGGGTTAAACATACAGTGATACGGAGGAAGCCGTAAGACAGTATGCCCAGCCTGATCAGCCAATCACATACATATTGTTTTTTAATTGCATATGAATTTAGGACTTCCAAAAGATGAGTTTTTTTGTAACCGAATTCAAAATAAATATCATTTTCTAACAAATATTCCTGGATTTCAGTTTTTGAACTTGATGAATCTGCTGCTATGTGTAGCAGACGGCTGTGGTAGCTTGCGTTATTCATGACAATAACACTGTTGTTTGGAATATTTTTTAAAAGATAATTTTGAAACCAGTTTTCAAAACGTTCTGCACTTGAATCCTCATAATAATCCAAGCTAGAATCCTTAATATTCTTTGCAGACAACAGCAAGCATTTTGGGACAAATTTGTCTTCTGAACCAGCGTGTATTATGGTAATGCGTTTTCCTTTACTTGAAGGTGCTTTCGTCTGACGGTTTTGACTGAAATCAACTCATCCTTTGGATACTGTGTCGTGTGTATCGAATCATGTTTCATCAAGGTAAATTATGGATCTGTTTTCTTACCTATATCTTTTAATTTCTTAAATGTAATTAAATCTCCAAGTGCGTAATCTGTGCGATTCTATTACTACTTGTTTTTTGTCTATTTTGTGGTATTTAAATCCCATTTTACAAACAACTCCATGGAGGGTAGCACGGGAAATATTTATATTGGTTTTGTCTTCGCCTTGCTTCTTTTTCAGTTTTTCATAGAGATAATATATTTTCCTTCTTATTGGGTCCTGATCACTATTGTCTATACGGTGAGATTAAAAATCACTACTTTTTTTTTTGTTCAATTTTTCACTAATAATAATATCCCTTATCGATGATATTGGAGTTTTTGTAAGTAGGCAGGTTTCTTTTAAAGCTTCTTGTTTAATTAGACCTCTACTGTAATAAGCGTTTTGGGCCATTTAGTGTTGTGGTTAGTTGTGGTTAGTTCTGGTTAGCTGTGGTTGGTGTGGCCCATTTGAGAAAATTGACTTTTGCCGATATAAGCGTGCAAATCAAACTAAGAGCAAATAAACGACTTAACTTAATAGTTAAGAAATTTTAAAATTTAAAATTTAATTTTAATTTGAAAGGAGTAAAGCATACATTAGTACTATGTAAAAGGGAATATGCTTTTAATATATATATATATATATATATATATTATATATATTTTATAAAATATATATATATATAAATATATATATATATATATATATATATATATATATATATATATATATATATATATATATATATATATATATATATATATATATATATATATATATATATATATATATATATATATATATATATATATATATATATTATAAATCATTCCTTGGTGAAAAAAAGGTACGTGTTGACATTTTTAATATGATAATATAGATATAATATTTTTTCACTAATATACCAAGCATGCGAGCTTAAGGTTTAAACAAACAATAGTCTTTATTATTTTACTTAGTTTTAACAAGAGTAACCTTAAACATTAAAAAGGGAACAACTTTTCATTATGCAGAATGGATCAAGCGGCATGACTTATTCAAAGGTAACATAGATAACCTAACTTTAGATATGTACAAGTCATCGCTAATCGTACTTATGACAAGTTTACGCTAGCGTACACTAAACAAACAATAAGGTTATCCAGCATGCGTATTTGAAGTAAAGGACCAGTGCTGGAGTTAGAAATTTCTATAAATATTTAATTAATTTATACTTATGAAATACATTTTTTCTAATTTTGACACTTTTCAAAACTCATTGGCATTGTCAAATATCTCAGTTTTCATACCTGTTAGAAAAAGAAAAATTTTGAAAAGTTTTTTATATTTTAAACCTAAATGAAAATACTTATCATATTTAAAATTGGAAAAAAATTTGTGTAAAACGCGTTGGAATACACTATTTTTTATAACATACATTCTTTTGCTCTGCTTGTTACAAAAAATAGTGCTTTACCCAACTGGTTCTACAAATATTTTTTTTTATATGTTTAGATACTGATTTTTTTTATTTTGCCTTTTTATTCAAATATAAATTATGTTAGGTAGTAATATAAACAATAAGGTAACAAAATTAATAATAAAAAATTAAATAGCAAAAAATAAGGGCTAATAAAAGATAGGGTTTGTTACAAGACCCGGTCTTTGTACAGCTGTAAAACGGTTTTAAAACTGTTAGTATCAATTTAACGCGAAAGTGTCTACGAGTACTTTACACGGATTTATGTCAGTTCAAAAACGAAGAAGTTTGGACGCTTTCTGTATATTTAAAGGGTTCTGTTTTGGGGATTAGTAAAGGGTTCGTGTCATAAACTGTCTGTCGCCTATTGGTTAGGACCCAACCGCTGTGTTCACACGTCGTTGTCGTGGTTAGGACCAGTAGGATCTTTTGGAACATGCGCTAGAGTTGCTGATTATCAGCAACTCTTGTCGCCACCGTATGGAACGGGATCCGATGCTAAGATGAACACAAGGCTTAACTTAAGGTGTTAGCATATCGTGCTGATGAGTGAATGACATCATGTGCCTTAAACAGGTGTCTCCAACGGTGCCTCTGAGATACAGGGCGACCTCTCAGAGTATCTACCCTTCCGGTAATGCGGGGTTCTGCCGTGGTGGACCATTACTTCCCTAGCTCCGAATAAAAAGTGGACAGAACCGCTTTCATAGGAAAAAAGTGATAAAGGTGCGGTGACCGAAACGGATACATCCGTTTCGAGAGGTGCCACTCAAGGTCACAAGCAGCCAAAGTTGCGCCGACCGAAACGAGTGAATCTGTTTCGTAAGGTGTCCCTGAAATTACCGGCGCCTGTTTCACGGGGAATGGCTAATCCATTCCGAACAAACAGATACTTAGGAAGGGATCCCTGAATCCAAACAGAAGGCGGACAGAACCGCCTTTATAGGGAAAAGGGTTTTCTGTCTTTAAACAGAAAGCGGATAGACCGTTTTAAGGGTACGGCCGTAGATGCGGCCTAAAAAGAACATCTGGTTCTGTAATAAGAACCTGGTAGCTACCCACGTCACTAGACGGGAGGAGGGCATGACGGATCTAACCGTCTGCACGTCATACTCTCCGGGGGGACAGGGACACCAGAACACATCAGAACAATAGTCCGTGTCCGGTAGCGACACGATTAAGAGAATATGTAAGAACTTTTCCCAAACTGGTGTAGGATTCATCAGAAGTCTGATCCTATTGGGAGAAATAAAAAAAGGGGTGAGCCACAAAGCCCGAGCAGTCGCAGGGAGGGCGAAAAAAATCCACTCTTTTTTAAACCTTTCTACCTACCTTTTGGGTTATAAATGGGTTTATTTGACTGGACCTGCATATAGCCTACAAAAAAGTATATTTTAGATTTGCTTTTTTTACGAGCAAATTTCCCTGCGGGGGGAGCGCACGGGCCGAGCGAATGCTTTTATAAAAATAAGCACTTTTTTATGATAAAAATTTAAAAATTTTATTTTTTAAAATTTTTAAATAAAAAATTTTTATAAAAAATTTTTTTTTTTATTTTTTTTAAAACTAAAAAGTAAAAAAAAATTTAAAAAAAAAATTTTTTTTAAAATGTTTTTTTTTTTTTTTTTGGAAAAACAAAAATTTTATTAGATATAATTTCCCAATTCAATGTTAACGAGTTTCGATTTAAATAAATTTAAAGGGAAAAGTTCAATTTTAATTTTTTTTCTTCTTTTTTAGGGTTTTTTAATTTGATAATAAATAATTTAAAGTTTTAAAAAAAAGTCAAAATGACATTTTTTTTAAAAAAAAATTTTTTTAATCGTTTTTTTTCTTGTTTAAGTTTTTACCATTTTTTCTGTCATATATATTAATTATTTTAATTATTATATAGGGTTTTTTCATTGTAAAACCCTAGAAAGTAAAAATTAAAGATGAGGGATTTTTTTTTTAATGTGTATTTAATTAAAATATCTTAAAAATTGAATATAGGGGTATATATGCCCGATAAAAAAATAAAACTTTGAATTATATGCGAAACAAAAATGAACAAAAAAAAAGGGGTTTTAAAAAATTAAATTTGTTTGTATCTTTTTGATAACCCCTTTTACATAATTGTTCCAAAATAAGAGCAGCAAAAACCCAAAAATTTTTTTTTTAAAAATTTCTTTTTAATTTAAATATTTAAACAATAAATGGGGGCCCATTAAGTTACCCTTTTTTTATATTTTATTATTATTAAAAATAAAATAAATAAATATTTTTATTTTTTTAAATTAAAATAATTTAATATATATTTATATATAATATATATTAATTTTACTTTTTTTCTAACCGTAAATTCAATAATTTAGTTTTCAAAAATGTTTTTTTTTAAAACCTAAAAAAAGTGGGGGTGTATTTTTCCGTGTTATTTAGCAGGTTTTGTTTTTAAATTTTGTTTCTATTTTTAATTTTTCACACAAATTCTAATATCAATTGAGTGAAAATACCCTAATACATATTTAATATTTAGTTATTCTCTTTTATTTAAAATTTGTATTAAAAGTGGAAATACCGAGTAATAAAAAATATCTTATTATTCATGCAATTATAGTAAAGCATCCCGGCTTTCTTTAATAAATTGGCTGTTATTTGTGCCAATTTATTTTCAAAAAGAAAAATAAACAGTTTTTGTATTTGCGCTTCAAAAATAGGTTTTTCCAGGATTAAAATTCCAATAGTGCTCTGAATAAGAAAGAAGAACTTCATGTTTTTAACTTAAAATGTATTCATATATTTGCGCGTGTGCTAAAAGTGCCTAACGGACCGAAAGTAAAAAGCACATTAAAAAGACACTTTTGTTTTGATACGTTATGTACCACTTTACACAATGCACAATATCAATTTACAATTTAGGGCTGGCTACGCATTTGGGGTGACCAAATTATGAAGTCAAATAAAGGACAATATTGTAAAATTTTTTAGTAACTGCAAGTTTAAATTTAGCTCAAAAGAGCCGCACAGGCCCTTTATGGCTTGGAAGCTAAGAAAAAGTTTAACACTGTAGTACAAATACTTGTTACCTAATTAGACCAATAAATCAGCATTTCAGTAATCTTTCGGTTAATTTGGGCCTGCTTTATAGGGTTGAAAAAAGTCAAATCATTATTGTTAAAAAAACATAATATATTTCTCATCACTTAAAAATATTTGCATTTTTAGAGTTTTTTAGCAAAACTGAAAAATAAACAAAAAATGAAAACAAAATAGAAACATTTTTTTTATAATACTTTTAGTTTTTTCTGAGATCAATTTAATTACATAACATAGCAACTTATTTATATTTTTTTAAAGATACATTTTTTGGAATATCTTTTTTTCCTAACAAATATAGACAAAATGCCTAACATAATATTTTTTTAATTATAGTGGGTCATTTAAATCTGTCTGTGCTGATTTAATAAGTAAAATAGCCTTTTTACATTTGCATTATGTGGAGAAATCGCAAAAAAAATAACATTTAAGAAATTTGGTTTTTTCGTCATCTTGTTGTACTGATTTAAAATACCTTACCGACATTTTTGGAGATAATAGGTTACAAAATTATTTATTCCCCAAAGCATCGGTTAAACATTGTTTTAATTGGTAAACAACTTATTTTTATCCAGGTTAACTCTATGTTTCCAAAAAAAGAAATGGTTTCTTAAATGTCCTTCCAAGCTGGGATTGTTGTTAATATCATCCAATCTAAATTATTAAAATTATTTAGTTGTAAAGGCCACACACCTGGGTATGAATTTCACTTTTCATAAAAATCAATATATTTTTTTTATAATCTCAACAACCAGAACTAACTCTTTTTGTTCTGTGGTTTTGGTGTTGTCATTAGCTGGGTGATATTGCAGAAATGACTAATAAGATTTTTTACCGAGAAAAATAATATGTCGTAAATTTTGTTACAAAAATAATTACAACCTTTTTTTTGAACTAGTCAAGGTAAGTCACTATACCAGCGACTGTTTTATGATCATAGTAAAACATTAAAAACCCGTTTTTTTTTAAATGAGGAAAATTGCGAAAAACTATCATTGATTCCACAAAAAGTACTGAAAAAAAAAACAGCAGTACAAGAAGTTTTGCTCTTGGTGTTTGTCCGGTTTTGTAATTCACTAACCAGTTTATAATGTTTCATTTAACAACAGCGGCACTAAAGTATAGTGATCAATAAAAACATTAAATATATCTATTGTCGCCATTTTGCGTTTCACATAGATGTTTCCCTTCCCCAGGAAACTCTTGGTTATTATCATCTGCTTTCCACTTGTGCTGAGCGAGGTTTTTGACTGATTTACCATGATTTAAAACAAATACACTGAACGTCATAATCATTGCCTACCTAACTACCTAAATCAAGGATGCGATTCATATGTGTTTAAATCATACCATGTTAAATAACTTAGTTGTAGTTCTGTGCTAATGTGTATAAACATTACATTAGCACAAAAATAACTAAATAAATAGAGACAACAAGCTTAAACTAAACCTCCCAAATTTAAATTGATATCTTTCAAATAAGATATACATTTAAAAACCTAAACATTTACTTCTTAAATTCTAATAAAATACGAAAACCGTATTAGTAGTGTAATGCGGTAATCTGTTTAACTTTCTGATTTCAACTTCACGGGATATAGCTGCATTTAACTAAGTAAGAAAGTCTTTGTAAAACATAAATTTATAAGATTATGTCATAAATTAAAGTCCTCAAAATTTCCAAGCATTTTTCAAGCAAAATTTAAATAATTAAAAGTCACCAAAACATTGATAAGCTTTTTTGGTTTTTGAGGGTCTATTGAGTTATTTTTTGTTATCTGCAAGTTCGTATAGGTCAATCGACTCTGTGTGCTATGTTAGTGAGAAGTCTACACCCTGAGACCTGGACCGAAGCAGTCCCTTCTAGCATGTTCGGCAAGTAACTTTAAGAATATTATGTAATAAATAAATTAACCATAATAATATGATACATATCTATAATATGTCTAACTTATACTTGTAGTAACTTCTGCGGGTAGCAGATTTCATAGTCTGGAAACTCTATGGATGAAGGAAGGAATAAAGTGAAAAGTTAAGGGCCTCTTAAGTTGGACTGTAAAGGATGCATAGAAGTGGCACTACGTGTTAGGAGCTACCAGAGGAGGAATTATACTGGCAAACTCTTTGGAGCAGAAGCCGTAAAAATACCTATAACTAGCAAGAAATCCCTTACAGCTCGTCGGTGGGCAAGAAAGGGAAGCTTTTCGTAAGTGTGGGATCGTTAATAAGACGAACAGCTCTTTATTGAATGAAGTCAAAAATGCTAAGTGTTGTAGGAGACGCCATTTCCCAGATATAAAAACAATATTCTAAAGAGAGTCTGATCTGGGGTACATACAGAGTATACAGATTAGAAGGAGTGAAATACTTTTTGGCTTGAAAAAGAATTACAAGCTTTTTGGAAGCTACTGAGGCTATAGATGTTATGTGTTTGTGCCAGTTAAGGTAAATTTTAAAAGTAATTCCCACAAGATTCAATTATTCTTCGTTTTGCAGAACTTGGCCGCTTATATGTAACGGATAAGCATAGATTGCGATAGGGAACATGACTGTGCTTTGAAAGCATTAAATTGGACAAGCTTTTTTTTATTGAAGTTATAGCTTAAAACGTATAGGAATTTAAAAATGCTATACTAATGAACAAAACAAATGTCATCGTTCTTTATAGGGTTTAAAATCGGAAAAATAATAGTGCTGATAGACTTTTGCAACAACATTGCCGCTTCTTAATTATAAGTTCCAATTTCTTGCCTGTGGAACATTCTCTTTCGGTCATATTGCAGAAGAACCTTTATAACCATACTACGAGCCCTATATTATTAAATTTAATGTAAATTGCATAGTATCTGCTTTTTTTTAAATACTGGGTATACATTCTTAAAAAGTAGGGCACTCTTATATCATACTGACTGTCTATGTCACTTATGGATTTGGGGGTTTTATTATAACTTTATTATTGCTTAACTTATCTAACATGGACTGGTTAATTATGGAATAATTACCTAAACATATTTTAATCTCGATTTTAGTACGTTTTGACTTATTTAAAATAAAATTAGTTAAAATAATTATACAAGAATAAATTAAACTACTTAGAACTGCTTTAAATTAAATCTCCTGATAATTTTTTAAATTTATAAATTTTTTTTTAATTAAAAATAGTTTGATAAACTTTCTTTACTTAATACTTTTCTGTACAGAAAATGCTAGAGTACAAAAAATTAATTATTTTAGTTTATATTCAAGGATTTGGAAAACCCATCAGAACATTTGGGTAGTGTGATTTTACATTAAAAAAATAAATATTTTATTTGATAAAATGTCGAAATCTACATGGCAACTCCTAAGTGAAGTGTGTCACATTTATGCATCCCTTTATAGTTTAACTAGACGGGTCTTGAACTTCTCACTTTATTCATTCTTTGACTCCTAGAGTGTCTAGGCTATGGAATCTATTGCCTGTAAAGATCTCTCCAAACCTTTAAATCTCGTGTCAATAAAATTCAGCTTACTTCTTTGCCTTAAGGTACAAAGCCAGCCTTCTGCTAAAAAAAACCGAGATACGAAGCTTCAAAGTAATTTTTTTTCATACTTTATCAAAGGTATGTTTCAACAAATTTATTGGAAGTTTGGCCTTTTTACTAAATTCAGAGTTTATTAATCTTAAGGGGGTTATGACATCCGCCATATTGAAAAACTCTTCTGTGACGTCAAGAAGGGCCCATTTCGGCCATGTTGGATTTTATGCCGGACAGTGGCGAAACTGAGGTAAAACGAAAAACTGCTTTTTTTTTCCGACGAATAAAATTTATTATTTAAAAATATAAATGTAATTCAATTATTGAAATTAAAAATTAAAGCACACAGACGATGGCGTACCTTTTTTAATGGGCCTACTACATTAAATATTTTAAAAATGAGAAAGAAAATAAAATTTTAAAAATGAAATTGTAATTTATTTATTAATTATATTATTTTTTTAAACACACGATATTAAAATTTTTAACACCTTTTTTCTTTTAAAAATACCCATCTATATTACGAGTTTAAAAATTTTTATGAGCAAGTAAAAAAATTTTGGGGTTTTAATTATTTTTATCTTGGAACAGTCCGCGAAGGCCTAGTATTAACGCACCGTGGGTGTCTGAATGTGGTAAGAGAGTTTTTCAAGAATTAAATTTGCAGGTAGCAGGTTCCATACCCCGACACTTTTGGGGGTGAGGGAACGGGAAAAAAGCGGGAAGTTCGGGGCCTCTTACGAAAAAAGATGATAAAAGTTGCACTACAGTTGTTTGTTGGGAGCTGCCAGAGAAGGAATTATACTGGCCAACTCCTCTAAGCAAAAGCCGGAAAAAACCTTTTAAAAGAAAGACAGATTCCCTTCAGCCCGTGGTGGGCAAGGAAGGAAGCTTTTCGTAAATGCAGGATTAGAAATGGGCTTTTACAAGGTTACTTAAAAATCTTTGTAAGACTATAAAATATCCAACTCAGATCAGATACTGGAAGCCATAGAATAATAACTTTTTTTTTTTTAAAGGGAAATTTTTGACGGTTTTTTGTATTACTTCATTAAATATATAAACTTGCTATTAACCCTTAATTTATTTTATTTTAAAAAACTAATTATGTTACTTTTAAAAACTAGTTATTAATTTTTACGGACCATACAGCATCTTGATATTGCAGAAAATAGCAAGATTTTCCACTTTGGCAATAAAATTAATTTTTTATGTAAAAAAAATGAATACAGGTTTATTTCTACAAAACTAAACTTTATTTGTTTCACAACTACAACCCTACAATACATTAACTTGCAACAATTAGATAAAATACAACTGAAATTTTTACATTTTGAAATGATAGGAAGAAAAGAACACAGTACTTAGTGGTATTTTTAAAATATTTTGTGGTATACTAATTTCATATTTTAAAACATAAAAACATTTAAACATTAAAATGCTACTTAAAAAAAAACAGAAAAATTTCATTTATAGTTTTAGTATTTAGTTTTTTGTTGTTTCCCCTTAAAATCAACCCACTTATTAGTTTATGTCTTATATTAAGAATAATAATAGAAAAACAAATTTTTTTAAAATTAAATATAAACATACATAAATGAAATTTAAACAAAAAAAAAACAAATCCCCTTTAAAACATTTTTTAAAAAAAAATTTAAAGGGGAAAAAAAAAAAAATTTTTTTTTGGGGGGCCCTTTTAAAAATTTTTTTTTGGGGTTTTTAAAAAATTTTTTTTTTTAAAAAAAAAAAAAACCCCAAAAAAAAATTTTTTAAAACCCCCCCCCCCAAAAGGGGGGCCCCCGGGGAAAAAAAAACCCCTTTTTTAAAAGGTTAAAAAAAAAGCCCCAAAAAAATTTTTTTTCCCAAAAAAAAAAAAATTTTTTTTTTTAAAAAATTGTTTCCTTTTTTTTTCCCCCTTTTTTACAAAATTTTGGGTATGCTGGAAAAAGTTTCATGGGGGCCCCACCCAAAAAGAACAACAAAGAGCTACTCAGACAAAGTAAAAAAAAGATTTGCTGTGGGGCTGCTAACAGGGCACGATAACCTAAGAGGACACCTACACAAAATAGGTTCATCCAAGGGGGACACAAGTTGCAGAATGTGCGTTAGAGTCCTTTCCCCCAAAATTGATCAATTTGGGGTTCGGGACATAATTTTTTTCAAAAACGGTATAAATTATCAATAATTTTAAAAACTATATGAAGCCCAACACTTAAATCTGGCCTGCTGTAATATTTTTTTAAATTTGGATTAAGTTTTAATATTTCCTTAAGTAAAAATCCCCCTAAAATCTTTTATTTTGAATATTTTCTCTTAACTCGACTCATATTTCAAAAATCCTTCACAGGGCTTAAATTATTTCCTTACTTTTAAAAATGGTGTATAATTTATGTCATTTAGTGAAAAATAGTTACTAAAAAACGTTATCCCCCTAAAACCAATGGGAAAACAACACCCATCTTTTAACCAATTTTTGGAAAAACCCAAAATAAAATATAATATTTTTAAGGCGGCTATAAAAATTGGAAAGTGGGAGTTTGTTATCTCCCCCGTCCCCGCGTCCTTTCGCCCGACCCCTAAGGTGTAGCGTAAATGCACTCTTAAGGGAGAAGAAACAGCCTACCACTTCCTGTGCGAATGTGAATCGTTGAACCACAAAAGACATGCATTATTTGGGCAACCGAAAATGAGCCTACAAACAAATCGATGCTTCTTATTCAAAACGATAACACATAAAATTTAACCAATAATGGGTATTTAAGTTATAAATTTTTAACAATATCTTGATAACGTTGGAGATTTCGACAATATGTCAAATAAATATCTAACAATTATTTTCTAAATAAATTTTAATGACCCTGTATATGTTTACTAAGCATTTTTAATGATCCTTAAGATACGTTAAGCTTTTTTAATAAAATACCAAAAGGCTGTTTAAATACTTACTTTTAACAAATTATTATATATTTTAACGAAATATTTCATGTTAAATTATTTTAGCCCTTTTGAAATTTTTGTAATTTAAAAATACCCAAATTAAACTTGTTTAAAAAGTTTTGGATTTCTTTTTAGAATTTCTTTCTTTCCCTTTTTTTCAAACAAAAATCTATAAATTAGGACACAATAAAAGTTTTAAGTCCCGAAGTTAGGAATTTTATTTAAGAAACGGGTAAGTTTAAATTTGCTTTGGGCCTGCTTTAGTCGAATATGAAGCCGTACCGGCTCTTTATAATTTCGTTAATTTGATAAGTTTGCATACCTTAAAAAGACAACCAAATGTAATTTATTAAAGTTAAATCGATTTTACTCAGGTTTAAAATTGTATTTAAGCATTTTAAATATATAAATATTGGAAAATTGACATAACACCAGCTGCTACCAAAGTGGATAGATCATCTAAACTAAAGTGTTACAAGGCAATGTTATTTCGTAACATCTCATATATAAACACAAATGTTTGTTTTTCATCTTTTTATTATCAATCAGGTTAACAATAAAACGTAACTATGGTAATAACAATGAAACGTAACTATAGTAACTATTTGTTGTCACTGTCTTTAACTGAACAGTAAGACAATCGAATTCAAACTTTCTTTGCAAAGACTTTTGTCACCTTTTATAGTAAAGTGAAAAAGACTCTAAAAGTTTGGAATTAGCTGGAGAAATTATTTTGATACAGGATGCAAGATAGGTGCAAAATAGATGACTAGCGCCTTCAGGAACCTTCACAGTCCTCGTCGAAATGGGGAAAAACTAAGGTAATTTATTTAAATCAATTATTAAATTAAATAATCCTAACTTTCTATTATTTTATTAACTTAATGCATATTTCTTAACTATGTAACAATATTTAAGAAAAAGCTAACAAAAAAAATATATTTGGTTACATAGGCATGGTTTAAAGAATATACAATATATGAGTTCCGTCACTCGTGGCGGCTCTCAAAACGTCTTATCACCGCCTGTCCAATATATTCGTACCAGTCTACGGTGTGAAGTCGACTGATACGCAGTGCGCCAGAACTCGTTTTGCTGTAACCGTGTGCTTTGGTATATCATGTCCCTAAAAAATTGTTGAATATGTCTGGTAATAATATTTGTTCAGTGGATAATTGTGAAAGTAGAATAAAAGGCGATTTATCGTTTTTAGATACCCCAAGGCCCATAATAATATAAATCATATAGATTAGACTATTTTATCAGTTTTTGTACTGAATATATATTAAACTTTTAAAAGTCAAGCTTGGTAAAGTGCTTTGGAATTCACTGAGTTTTATAAAGAAGAAGAATGTCTGGGGAATGACGTCTCCCACAACTTCATTCTTGATTTCATTCAGAGAAGGGCTATTTATCCTTTTACTGATCCCATGCTTACAGGAAAGCTTTCTGCTGTCGCCCACCGGCGAGCTGTAGAGGATCTATCGCTTTTTAAAAATATTTTTACGGCTTCTACTTTAAGAAGTTGGCCAGTATAGTTCCACCCCTGACAGCTCCCAATAGAGCGACACGTAGTATCGTTTTTATGCATTATTTTACAGTCTTGCTTAATAGGCCTTCCCACTTGTTTAGTTTCTTCATCCCTTCAGTATCCAGACTCTGGTTTATTTTGTTAAAAAAAATCTGGATGGATACATTACTTATGAACTTTTATTATAAATTACATATGACATAAAAATTGCTCTCATAAATACATTACTTATAAATATTAATTACACAATTATAACAATTACTTATATTTATATTATTAGAGATATTAAGAGAAGTGGCAGTATTGAAATTATTATTATTAGACATATTAGTATTTGTACTAGTTTTCGAAATATTAATTTCGTTACGACCCTTTTCAATCTGTGATGCTATGTGAATTTTGTTTCTTAAAGGATTTTCTACATATCCCTCTGCTACACTGGTTGATTTTCAGCCTCAGTATCTTTTCAAATTGGCTATACTACCACTACCATCAGCTAATAAAGTAGCTAAGCTTTTTCGCAAATAGTGCCCGGTGTATTTTTTGGGATGCGGTAATTTTAGAAATTCAGTAAATTTTCAGGGGATATTACCAAAAGTGTAAATACCAATAGGGTGTGTAGTTTTTCGTTTTTGTAATGTACAAATAATCTACATAGTGGTGTTTTTGCTGGACGTAATGACAAATATTTGCTGTGTAAAAAAATATTAATTTCTTCAATGACGACAAAGGTTCTTTTCATATTCGTGTTAGAATTGGGAATTTTAATTACTAACATATTTATCTTATCTTCTATATCATTTAAACTCATTTTACAAAAGTCTTTACGACGACAAGAACCTGCTAAAACCAATAAATATTCAATGAAACCTAAAATATGCATAAAAATTAATCAAAAGAAGACGAAAAATTACATTTAATTATATTATATTACCTTTGTTACTTGGTAGATATTATCTTCAGCTTCTGATACGAATTTATCTACTTCTTCTTTATTTATTACTCTTGATTCTTTTGGTTTGTAGCCAACGGATTTTCTGTTAAGGAAAGCAATAAGTTTGGGATAGCAGCTTATACCTACCTAAATTATTTTTAATGTTAATTGTGAACTTAAGCATTGAGTAATTGCTCCAGAGACTCAAGGGCTTTAAGATTTTAGGTTTTTCCATTAAATATGCAAGAATGACTTCTTTATTTATAGTAACCCCTTTTTTATCATTGCTCCATTTTTGAAATAAATTGTAGATCAATTCATACCCCTCTCTTGCTTAAGTGGCAATAATTCATAAGCGGCCGTTTTAGTAGCTTCACTTATCTCATGTGGAATCAATTCGGCTTCACTTTTACTATTAATTTGCATTTTTTAAAATGAAAAGGCGAAAACACTTTCAAATCTTATAAGACAAGCGCTGTCATAATGAAAAAACAAGTGTATATTGTTGCCAAGACCGCCTACGTAGATACCCAAAATCGTTTCGAAAGGTAAGAAAATCGGTTTAAAAGTGAAAAAAATCGTTCAGAAAATGGTTGCTTTCGGTACGATTTGTATAAAGTGGAACTTTCGGGGGTAATGCCACGACTGCTTAAAAATTACCGATAATTTTCATGAAAGCTTGTTATTTAGAATTTGTATAACAAGTCTGAATGAAAATTATCACTTATAATACCACAAGTGTCTAAATTATTTCCGAAAATTTTTTTGAAGTTACGAAAATTTTCTTAAAATATTCGTGGGTGAGAAAAAAATTCCGGATAATAATTTAGACACGAATGGTATTCAGTAAGAAAATTTCACACCAGAGTGTTAAAAAAATAAGGATGCTTTGTGACAGTTTTGAAATGTAAATAGTAGGTACCTAAACTTTGTATGTCAATTCAAAGAGACAATATAATTGTCATTTTATATGCGTAGTGTCAAAAGAGCGAAAAGTATATTTGAGTATAGTGTTTTTTCATGATGTTTTTTCAATGATATTTACATGCATATTACATTATTAAGTTAAATAAAATATAAGTAACGGATTTTAGTTGCACAAAATAATAAAAGATAAGTTGATGGTAGTTTACTCTTTCAAATTTCTATAAATTGTTTTACTTAAGTTGGTAGAAATATATGTTCTTACAAGTTATTGGACGCAGTATCTAGTATCAATGAAATTTACATTCATATTATTATGTTAAATAAAAATACAATTATCTCACTTTAGTTACACGAAATAATAAAACATAAGTCGATAGTAACTCAGTCTTTCGGTTTTCTACAAATTCGTTTTACTAAAGTTGGTAGAAATACATTTTGTTACAAAAAAGTTGAAGCAGTAGGTATGTAGTATCAACGAAATTCACATGCATGCATTAGGTTAAATAAAATATAAGTCGATGGTAGTTCACTCTTTCAAATTTCTATAAATTCATTTTACTAAAGTTGGTAGAAATATATTTTCTTACAAGTTATTCGACGCAGTATCTAGTATTATTGAGATATACTTGCATATTATTATGTTAAATAAAAAAATAATTACCTCACTTTAGTTAAACGAAACAATAAAAAATAAGTCGATAGTAATTCAGTCTTTCAGTTTTCTACAAATTCGTTTTACTAAGGTTGGAAGAAATACATTTTGTTACAAAAAAGTTGAAGCAGTGTCAAGAGCAGTATGTAGTATCAACGAAATTCACATGCATGCATTAGGTTAAATAAAATATAAACAACGGACTTTAGTTACACAAAATAATAAAAGATAAGTCGATGGTAGTTTACTTTTTTAAATTTCTATAAATTTATTTTAATAAAGTTGGTAGAAATATATTTTCTTACAAAAAAAAAATTAGTTTAACGAGCGACAACACGACGCGCGTTAAACGGCTTTGTGTTCCGGTACTTATCTGTCAGTTTGTTGTAGTCAAAAATGACATCGAATTCATGTCAAGTACACTAACGTTATTTAACCATAAATTAATTATTTAAAATCGTTGTGTTTTACAATAATTTTAAAATGAATCGGTTTGAGAAATACGTTTTATGTAAGTTTTGTAAAGTAAAGTAAAGAAGTCAGTGAAATTAAAATGTATCATCGGAACTTAAAATGTTTAATGTATTTATTACAAGAATGCGGGCCAGACATTTATTCACCAAGTTTGTTCGGGATTATTAAACATCATTTACTTCTAATGTCAAAGAAATATGGATGCCTTCGTGGATTACAACAGAATATAAGATTGTTTCAAAGTACTATATATATTTTTTGAAACATAGACAATTTATAAAGTTTGGTGAATGTGTCCTTATTTATTCCCCATTAAAGAAAGAAGAAGGGGCTAAGGAATTCCAGGAACATTTAGACGCTTTGCTTAAAAATGATTGTTAATTATATATAACAATTAAAGTATAATAACCACATAATAAAAAATATTTGGTAAATTGTTAAAGTTTTTACTATTAACTTGAGATATTATTTTTGAATAAATTGATATAACCTGAAAATGTAATTTTGAATATAAACGTCAAAAAATTTCCAGTGTATTTCAGTTTACTCCTTACCCCAAGGAGGATGAAAATTTCCGGAATTTTTTTAGTTGCTATGGTAACGAAACAAAATGCAAACTTTTAATTGGTCGAAAGTATTGGATGTGAAATTTTCGCTAAAATTTTTTGTCTTATGGAAAAATTTATACATGAGTGAAATATTTGATTTAATAAATCATACCGAACGTTTTTTTTCGGTACGGCTACGGCTGCAGAAAAGTATATTTTTGTTACAAAAATAATTTGACAATTTGCGGTTTAGTATAAAAGCTTTGAAAACGAAAAAATAGGGTCCAACAAAGAAGAGAAGTTAGACAATTTAGTTTTTAGTAATATAGCTTTGAAGTATTAAAAAATTTAAAAAATATATAAATCTGAAGATTCAAATTTAGATTTTAAAATTTTAATTACTTTTGTAATAAATAAATTAAATATTTAATTTTTATATATGTACTTGTCAAATCTGAAATTAACCGTTATTTAATTAAATCAGTTTGTTATTTTCTAAATATTAGCTTTTCCTTTAAACAATATTTTAAAGCAGTTTCTTATATAAAATTTATACTTGGCTTTCAATTTAGATATAAAACAATATTGTAAAAGACTAACTGAGCTTTTCCTTCTTAAATTCTATTAAACTTAAGCGCAGAATTTTTTTTAACGACTTGACCACGATATGCTCAAAGTGCAAACTATTTGATAGCCATCTCAGGAATTCCTTTTTGGTATCGATTAATTTCCTGTTGAGCACTGTAATATAGGGAATTGGCCACAAGGATATTGGGGATTATCCCTTGGTCATAAAAAGTTCTTTGGGTATAGATCTAGCCGCATGATAAGGTCTTGCAGGATAAATTAAGTTTTAAAAATAAAGGTAAAATATTTGATAGCTACTTTAATACTGAGTATTTTAGGATGTTTTAAAAATATTTTTAGATTTTATTATTCAGCTAAAAATACAAACTATAAAAAGCTCAAGGTAAGAATATTGTAAAAGGGTACATATATGTAATTATAAATTAAGATGAAGTAAATAATATCTTAGTAAATTAGTATTAAAAGATCCCTATTTATTTTGATTTAAAAGCTCTTTACTAGCTGTTTTTATATCATTATTTACAGAACCAAACCAAGGATAATATGCACCATTTATTAACAAGTTATTTTTTTCTAGTTTGGAATATCTCACTAGGCTCAATTCTACACGATATCCAGATTTTATTGTAATTATAGAGCATACCGCTTTAATTACTAATATTAATTATTTATCTAAAGACACCTCTTAAAGGCTTAAGTCTAAGTACTGTAGAAAAATTACCAAAAATAACAATGAAAATTAAATTTAAAAGTCATAAATACAAAATAAGGGTAAATTTACAACAAACAGGGATTGTAAAAACCAAATATGAGTTTAAATTAATAAATATGGGTGGAAATTTAAATTTTGGGATATGATATAACTATATCATCCAATTTAAAACCAATATAAAAGATAATAATAAGGATTTTGACAATTAAAGAAAATCGCTCTTACAAGCCTCGGAGCTTAAAAGCAAAGTATTATATAAGTCTATATATGATTCTCATGTACCAAATATCGATGATATACACCCAGATATACTTCAGTTTGTTTCATTTTCTCACCTTTCACTGGAAAATGGGACCCTCTTATCCGGTTACGGTATACGCTGACCTGTCAGCCCTATTGACCCCTATAAACTTGCAGATCGCCTGCAACAAAAAAGAAGAAAACCCCCCAAAAAACCAAAAAAATTACAAATATTAGTCTACGTTTCGGTGGCAAGTCGGCCACCGTTGTCAAGGCAGGAACAAAAAAAAAATTACATTAAATTTTAAGAATTTTGTGGTTTAAAAACTCTGATAGCTGCTTAGCATTTTAATGACGTTTTGTCATTAAAAATGTTTTTTTTATTCAAATAAAAGGAACCAAAATATACAGAGTGTTTTAAGAGAATAATAAAATAAAAGTAGAATGTGCAGAAGGAGTAAAATTAGAATATAGCTAATTCTCGACTTAATATTAGAAATAAGGTAGAATTAGGTTTAAGTTAAGATTAGGGTATATGCAAAGAATTAAACAAAAAGAAATATGTTACCAAAATTTTTACGCAGCCACAATGGCATGTCACATACGATTTGATAAAAGTAAACAAAATTAACAAAAAAATAATGCAATATTTTAAGCAAAAACATGTGCAGATAAAAAATGCATTACATATTTAATAAGAAAGTTGACACCCGTCCTTAATTTTATAATAAATTGGGGGTGCACAGTGGTGCCGGGGGGGGTGCCGTGGCACCCCCACTAGTCTGAAAAAGATTACTGTATTTAAAATATGAAAATTATTATTTGATAAGGTTCATTTTAAAAATTAATCTCTCTCTCTCTTTTTCTCTGAATTTAAAAATTCCCAAAATTTAAAAAAACTTAAAAAAAATATGATAATACTTTGAATAATATTATCAGACAAAAAACCAAAAATTTTGATAAAAATGAAACGTTTTATATAAGTACTTAATCCTTATTTGTGCAGCGGGTTTTTAAAGCCTTGCCGCGGATCAGTTGGGGTTCCCTTAAAAAAGTTCATTTTATGTTTTTTAAAAATTTTCTTTTGCCTTTTAATAGTATCGGAGGAAGGGTCGATCAGTTTTAAAATGTAAATTTTGGTGCCTTTGAAAAGAAAAAAACATAAAAAGTAAATAAAAAGTATTTATTTATGGGAGACAAAGCTTTCGAACAGGTTTAGGCATGATGAACGCACAGGGAAATGATGTTTGAAAATCTGTCGAGTCATTTTAAGTTGAATGCTTCTGAATTAGCAGTCGAAATAAGAATGCTGAAAGTAAAAAAGGTCAAAATCTACCATCAAACTGTTTAGGGGTTTGGGTATATATTTTTTTCATTTGATAGAAGTACAGCGTAAAAATTTTTAAAAAAATTTTTTAAAAAAATTGCAACAATTCCTGTTACGAGTTGAACGCGAATGCACCTTCTCGAAAAAGAGTAGGTAAAATCAAAATTAAGATCCAATGGGCCCAAAAACGTTTTAAATTCCTGGGTTTCCCTGGAAAGGAATTGGCAAATATTGATAATTAATTTATTATTAATTAATTTTATTAAAAATAATAAAAAAAAATCGATATATTGTTATTTATAGTTTTATTCACTTATTATTATTTAGAAAGATCCGGGGCATGACGTATCCTATGGCTCCGGGGCCCCATAGGGCGTCATGGGGTCCGTATCGAAGACCCACTCGCGTCCGCTTCGTCAGTGATCTTCGGCCAAATTCATTGGGCCCCAGTAAACAGGGAACCCCAAAGGGCAACAGATTTCTGCATTTTCATCCCAGCACTTGGGTGAATGTTGACATGCGGAATACACTTTAGCCCCCCAACACATTTTCCTTTTATGCCCCCCCAAAAAGCCGACATCAGGACAACAATCGCACGTTATCCGGATGAGCCCCCCCCAAGTTGCCAGATCCCCATATTTGCCCGTTTCTCCCGTTCCTTATATCGATGTTGTTTCCGGGGGCGGAAAACTCAAATTACATAAAAGAGTTATTTCTTTTATCAAGGAGAAACCCATATTGGTTATTGCTGCGAATTTGAGCGTAGTTGGGGAAAGCTAATCAAATTGCGACAGTTGTCATTTCCATTTACTGCCTCGATATCGCCAGAAATGGCAAAATTCCCGTTTCGTCGATGCCGTAATAATGTCTGAGATAATATTTCGAAGCCGTTATGTCGGTGGATGTAACCACTTACAGCATGCACGGGACAAAAATGATTAGTGTTTGGCGTCAGGTTTCGACAAGCAGTTCGGAATGTTGAAAACGCTTCGAAAATTAATGTGTTTATAAACCCATCCTGGATGCTAGTAGGCCCTGGTCTCAGACTAGCCTCAGATTTAAAACCCCCAAACGTGAGGTTGAGATAGATTAAATTTTTTCTATGTTTCGAAAATACCCGTGTTGCGCTTATTATGATTCCTAAGCATCTGCTGTTTGCTCTTTAACGGGGAAAGTACGGCGCCCAGCCTTACAGTGACCGGTCATCATTGGGATCTAATAAAAAATCGAGCCCGTTTATCCGCTGCTCCTCCCTTTCGAATAGAAAGCCCAAATTAGCCTTTTCGTGCTCTCGGGTTGAATCAGTGGATATACTTTTGGGGAACTTGACAAGCAAGGCTCAAACACCGATCGTGCATACACCCAAGTTTTGGGGCCCAAAAGACCTCCCTGGTGGCGCGAGGAAACGATGTTGATGAGCGGGATGCTACGGTGATCATTTTTTTCGATGCCCAAATGCGCCTCCTGCGCCCCTTAACCACTAAAAAGAGTAAAAATACAGGCACTGCTAGCATGTTGGGAAAAAAGGACCTTATTTTTTCCCAAAGATAATTCGGTTCCCATTCCAAAACGCCGCCTGAAATTGTTTCAAGCTCGGTCTTCAGCTCAACATTTTTGAGTCCGGTTTTTTTGATTCCAAATATCATAATTCTGGGTTGTTTTGTGAGGCGAAGAGAAAAGCAAGGGGTCAGTTTTGAATATTTGAACGGCCTTTTTTTTAGTTAAGTTGCACATTTCTCGGGGGCGAACCCATTTCAAATCTCTGGAAACGTGAACCACTTTAAGAGACTGTTGGGACCTGTTCGAAGGTAAGGTTTAGTAAATCATAAAAAAATGGTTATTTTTGCTCATTCTTCCGGGTGGTCCACATACCCCCGCGTGTCTTTCGAAGAGCACGGATTTTGAACAGCGAAATACAGGAAAGGAACTGAGGATCACCCTGAAACACGCCCTTACGTTTTGTCGGTAATAATTTTTTTTGTGCTCCAGGTTTCAAGGGAAATTATTTCCAAAATAATATTGCTTTAAACATCAGATTGGTTAAGAGGAACCTTAAAATCTTGCCCGGTGGTAATTCGGGATGTGGGGCCCAAATTTTTGTATCAATCCATATTTCAGTTGCGTGGTATTGGATTAGCTTGTTAATAAGATTTTTGCAAACTTATTGATTCTCTTCCCTTCCCTGCTCCCCTACATGAAGTATGGGTCCCCACTCAATGTTCTAAATATAAAATTCTGGTGAAAGCCCCTTTGGGAAAAATATGCATGTCGTTTTATTTAAAACCCCTTTTTGCTCTATGGTTCGGTCAACAAACCCCAGGGAAATTTTTGGGGTCCGGGTTGGGGGCAAGAATCCAAAAATCTTATTAAAACTGGAAAGGAATTCCCTTACCAGTAGGGTTTATCATCCGACCTGCAGAATAGTTTCTACACCATTCAGGCCTTTACCTCCCCCGGCGTATTGGCCTCTCGTGCTGGTCAACTGCTTTCCACAATGGCTCTTTTAAATAACCCCGTGGGTTTTCGTCTAATGGGTTTGAGACTCCGTAACTCCTTAGAAACTGTTCCAGACTTTGCCGGGTGGGATTTTCAATTGTTATGTTGAGTCGTTAGAGGCCTATTACGAAATTTTTTTGTGTCTCTTACCCTCACCTTTTTTTTTTTCAAGCTGTTGAAACACCCAGGGTCGTATGAACAGGGAAGCTGTTTGATATGAAGAAACACGTCTTTAAGTGTTTGTTTTTGCTTAAAGCTATTTTCCCCGTCTTTGTGAAAGGTCTGTTGGATGATTTTATATTTAAAAACTTTTTTAGGGGGTGATTCTTCCCTTCCGCGTCAATATTTTCTTGGTTTTTTTTGTATTCGACGTTCCTCTTTTGAAAGGAAAGCTGTCGGCGGTTGTTTTTGGAATAAGTTGTTTCGCAGCCTCATAAAAAAGTTTTGGGCTATATCTGTGGCGTCTAAAGTTCGTCTTGAAGTGTTTACTTTTGGGGAATTTTTAGGCCGGGTCTTATTGATGGTTCGTTTCTTGAATTATTATCGGGTTGGGGCCCATTTGTTTATCATATCCTCCGCAGGCTGGTGTTTTGGTTCCCGGATAGGTTCCAGGTTTGAATTGGCTCCCGTTTTTTGGAGTTCTAAAATAACCAGAGCGGTTGGTAGTAATATATTTCAAACCTGTTCAAAAGATGCAATTCAGGGTGTTTACCACCATGCGGCGTTATTTTTATGTAGCCCCTAGTGGTGGGGGGGTGAATATATCCCATGATCGTCCCTAACCTTGTTCACCTTATTTTATTATTATTATTATTATTATTATTATTATTATTATTATTATCTGGAACCTCAGCACAGTTTAGATCTGGTACCCCTGTCACTTTTAATGTTTGGAGCATATCCAAATGTTCATCTGTAAGTCGATTGCGGTATTTGTTCTTAATTAACTTCATATTGGAGAAAGAAGATTCACACAAAAACATGGAACTAAATAACGCTTTAACTTAAGAGCAACACG
This sequence comes from Listronotus oregonensis, assembly GCA_019359885.1. Taxonomy (NCBI): domain Eukaryota; kingdom Metazoa; phylum Arthropoda; class Insecta; order Coleoptera; family Curculionidae; genus Listronotus; species Listronotus oregonensis. Next base: position 60,049 of record JAHBCN010001365.1, read on the forward strand.
ACATAGAACTGAATATTTGTCTTCACTTACTAAAGCCTAGTTACATTTTGTATTTGAGGCAAATGATTTCAAAGCTAAGTCATTTTGAAACGCGATCACTTCCATTTTTTGCAGTGATGCCTTTGCCAAGTTCTTCATAACAACGTTGCAAACTGTTGTATATGGATTTCCATGAAGGGTAAAAACAAATAAATTGCTGTCACAAAGCAATCTATTAAAATTCTGAAAACGATTTTTTAAAGTTCTTATTTTGTTAGAGACTATTTCATATGATATTACTGTCATAGGTTCTAATAACTCTTGAGATATCTTTTCTAAAAGAATAGGAAAATGCTTGAAGTGTCACGTTTCTTAGTTTTGTTCCCAAACTCAAGTTTTTGATATGTTAAAATCAAAAATCATTTCCGCTAGTGCTTTGTCTTTTCCCTGAAGCTCATTAAATTTTTCTGTAATGTCCACAAGAAAACAAAAATCTCTAAGTCAGATTGAATTTTTCAGTTACGGAATCGATTCATCGTGCTCTTTGAAAAACTGGACTATGGTAGACAGGACATCATTTAAACGTTTCAGCACTCGTCCTTTGCTCAACCATTAGACTTCAGGAGGAAAACAGTTTCCTTGAATGTCAATTTCAATTTTTACCACCAATTTCATAACGTTGTTTAATTTAGAAAATTTCCACATAATGCTTGCTGATGTATAGTACAGTGGTAACTGAGAAATTGTGGAAAACTTCCATCATTACGATACAGCTCCAGCAGACCCTTATCACAACTTACCATAGCTGGAGCACCATCGATTGTCAAACCTACCATTTTCGATATTGGAATTTTCTCGGGTGAAATAAGATTTTTGAAATAAGAAAACAAATCCAGTCCAGTAGTATGTCCTTTTAGTGAAAGAAACTTCAAAAGATATTCTTTGTAATTGTAAAATTACTGAAACCCATCCTAACGAATAAGGTAATCTGGGAGGTGTCAACCACATCTGTTGATTCATCCAGTTGCAGTGAAAAATAAACACAGTCATCTAAGTCACTTCTTAACTGCGAAAAAATATCATTGCTCATTACTTCTACTCGTCTCATCACTGTATTGAGAAAGTTGCATAATTTTATAGCAGAAATACTTTTATCTTATTTCTAAAGTTGGCAAATAAGGAATCTGCAGCTTCTAAAAACGCCTGTTTTATAAGGTTTCTTTTTTTTTTATGCAATTATCTGGGACACATGGACGAATGTACAGTTTTATGTGGTCCCTCAATATTTCCTTTTTTAACAACGGGGTCAGAGGTATTACATAACAAACATACATTTCTACCTTCCAAGTATTGTTCCGAATGGAAATGGTATGTCTTTACTTTCTTACTGCTGCTTGTAATAATTTTTCAAATTTTTAGGTTAACTCTAACGAAACTGCTGCGTGTTTGTACGTTCAGTATTAAACTGTGCTCACATACAAAGTAACCCAGATCGTTCTCGAACAGTAACGCGCTGATCGGTTCTAGCCAATTCTAGCACGGTGACGTCGCGTCGGCGGCAAATCACTTACCGCAGTGTTGCCGCTGCTTGTGTTAATATGAGAATTTACAAAATTTGCTAATACTCGTATGATTTTTACACCTTTAGATTTTTTACAATGTGAGCTACCAAAATTGCCTTTGCGAGCTACCGGTAGCTCAAGATCGACGGATTGGCGACCACTACTTTACGCTTATATTTAACATAATATTATCATTGTCAATAATAGGAAAATACGGAAAAAAGTGTATTGACAACCTTGATTAGCACCAAATGTCTGCGAGCATTTAGCAGTAATTTTTCTTCGACAGGTCCATAAAAGTAAAAAGTCCATTTTATTTCGGTATGTTCGTGATTCTTAGACGCGTTAGACTTTAGTTCTCTGTTATCTGCAATAAAAATGAAACTCAGGTATCCGATATAGCAAAGCTTACCACAATTTCACTAAATTTTGTCTTGCTAAGCTTTTCCATTAAAAATAAGTTTTTATTTTATTAAGATCTAATTTAACAACTGCTTTATTGGTATTCAAACCCCGTATATTTTGTTTCAAATCAATGGAAGAAATTTTATTTCTATTTGACGTATCTAAGACGTTAAGGCTGTAACATTATTCAAGCAATGTACTGTATCCCCAGAGAGTGGTGGATTCGAATCGTTTACCTTTACAAAACAGAACGGGATTTTAAAATATCTTCGAATGTAAAATGTATTTTCGATGAATTTTAAAGTACCTGCTTACGACATGAAATAAAATAATACATCGGTTGGATTTTATTGTACTTCTTAAATGTACTTTAAGATAAATGTATGTATGTTTTAGTTTAATATAATACGTCAATGGAATATAAAGTTTATTTCAGTATGTTTTCTTGGGATACTCGCCTTACTACTTTTTGGAGAATGGGACCTCTTCGGTCCAGGTCCCGGGGTATAACAAACTGAGCTTGTTCAGTCCTATTGACCCCTATGAATTTGCAGACCGACTGCAACAAAAAAGAAGAAAAAAAAAAACCAAAATCAAAATAATTAATTTCGTTTTGGTGGTAAGTCGGCCACCGTTGTTAAAATGAAATTAAAAGAACAAAATTAAACTAAATTTTAAAAAAATTTGATTTAAAAACTTTTTGATAGCTTTTTACTTGTTATGACGTTTTGTCATAAATGACATTAGGTAATTTGACTGGTATATTTTAGTATAGTGTGTTAATTGATTTTAAGTTTATCTAAATTTACTTTAGCATTAAGCATGTTTATGGTTATTATCAAATGCGTGTTGACAGATTTTTGATTTGTGGAATTCTGTGTTTCTAATGTATGTTCTTTGTTTTTGTATGCATTTGGCTAATGGCCTGGAAGTTTCACCTATATAAAATTTATTATATTTACAAGATATCTTATAAATAACATTTTTTATGTGTTCGTTTATATTGTATGGTTTTGTTTTTGTTACTTGAGATCTAATTGTATTTTGTGTTTTAAAGATAGTTCGAATATTAAATTTATTACCTATTCGTTAATTTAATAAGCCAGGAGTTAATGTTAAAAATTAATTTGTAATAGGTTTTTTTTTATTTTGTCTTAAATTTGGTTGTTTAAATTTTAGAAAGCATTTGTTTATAAAATCAAAAGGATAATTATTTGAAACTAAAATATCTTTTACGTTTTCTTTATTTTAATCAAAACAAATTGTTTTAATTCTAACTCAAAGACATTTTACAACTTCTTTTTTACCATTATTGGGTGATTAGAGTTAATCTTTAAGTATCTTTTTTTTGCAGGCTCAGTTTGCTTTACTCCGGGACCTGGACCAAAGAGGTCCCATTTTCCAAAAAGTAGTAAGGCGGGTATCCCAAAGAAAACATATTGAAACATGAATCCACTACAAAACTATAGAACATATTTATAAGTTAATTATTTTAAAATAAAAAAAATATATTCTTTGGGATACTCGCCAGAAGGGACAGTTTCGTTGCAAGTCCTAAAGTAAAGATTCGTCTAGCACATAGTCGTTTGACCCTTCCAACTGGCAGATCTTTAAAAAACAAAAAAAAAAATAAAAAGAAAAAGAAAACTATCAAAGTTTTGGTGACAATACGCCACAATAATATGGAAGAAAAAATCTATGGGTATCAAGTTTGTTTTCGTTTCTAAAAAGAAAAATTTTTTTTTTTATCTTGGGACAATCCACGAAGGCTGAAGGCCCAAGTACTAACGTATAGTGGGTGTTTAAAGTGTGGAAAGCGGAAGTTTATTCACACCGGACTTAAACATTTGGAGATTTAAAGGAGGAGAGAAAACTTCTGCAGGTAACAAGTTGAATATTCTGGACACCCTAAAGATGAAGGAACAAACAAAGTGGGAAGTTTGTGGCCTCTCAAGTTAAATGGGCGATGGGCAAGATAAGGAAGCCTTATTCTAAGCGTAGTATCATTATTAAAACGAACTAGTCCATTCAAAACGCTGCAAGTGGAGACTACCTTCAAGGTACGTTTTTTGGGTCGCTGATTCCGAATTTCGGGATCCCGCAGCTCGGAAATTCTGGCATTACCCCTAAAAATGCAAAGAACACCCTTTAAGTTTTTTTAACGAAATTCTTATAAAAAAACGTATGAAAATGCTTTTTAGATACCTAAAAAATACTTTAAGGGTACGTTTTTTGGGTCGCTGATTCCAAATTTTGGGTGCCAAAACCCTTAAATCCCGGGAAGACCCCTAAAAGGGCAAATAACACCATTTTTAGCGGGTTTTTTAGAAAAAATCTTATAAAAATTTATAGAAATCATTTATTATTGATATAAATTTGTATTTTTTATACCACTATAATAATTTGACCCTTAATTTAAATTTTAGGGTAATTCATTCGGGGTGAAACAACCCCCAATCATCCCTAGAATATCGTACAATTAAAAAAAAATGCAAACAAAAAAAATTGTGCTATTTGCCTAAAATTTTTAAAAATAGTCATTTTAAGACCATAAGAAAATTTCCCCTCCTAAGGGATTATAAGTACCCCTTGCACCTCTTTTGGGGGCTTAAAAAATATCCAATTCGAATTAAAAGTAAAACAATGAGTTTAGAATACTTTCTTTTGTATTTTTCTTTATTTTACTAAAAATTTGCTTGCAAAAAATAACCAGATGATTTTACCCTTTTAACGAAAAAAACTACCTCTAAAACATGATAAAATAAAAAGTGCCCAAAAAATAATTTTTAACTTTTATCTTAGTTTTTAAATAAAATGTAATTTTTTTATTGAAAAAAAATCCATTAACAACTAAAATAAATCCGTAAATCTCTCTTAAGGATATTTTTTTTTATTTAATTTAAAATAAAAACAAATAGTTTACAAAAATACAACTTTTTATTAATAATAAATATTTTTTATAATTTTTTTTAAGATTATTCTTTAAAAACCTTTTCGGGGGTGTTTCCAGGGTTCATGGGTTTTAGGACACCGAAATTCCGAACCAGTGACCCAAAAAACGTACCCTGGGGGTATTTTCTAGGTGCCTTAAGAGCATTTTCATAAGTTCTTTATAAGATTTTCGTTACAAAACCCCTAAAAAGGGGTAATGCCAGAATTTCCGAGCTGAAATTCAGAATTAGCCACCCAAAACGTACCCTGAAAGTAGTCTCAACTCTCTCTCAGGAGCCGCGTTTTGAATGGCCTAAACAGCTCTTCTGTGAATGTATCTCTTTACAGTCGAACTGAACAAGACACGAACTAGTTTTGTTTGTCTCTTCATCCCTAGGGTGTCTAGGCTGTAAAACCTACTGCCTGTAGTGGTCTTTTTCTCCAAATCCGAAAATCTTTAAATCCCATGTTAATAGATTACCTCCTATTTAATTTAAGACACCCACAGTACTAGTATTTTTTGCGCATCATATATAACAAACTAACAATATAAAAAAATGAACAATTAAATATATTTACAAATAGTTAAAAATTGGGTAAAAGTTGGTTTAAAATAGTTAATTGGCTAAACTTTAATTTTAAGATATTTTCTTAATTCAACAGTGACTTTATTTTGGCTAATCAATGTCATTACCCCTGGTACAACGAAAATAAGGTATGACATTGCGTATCATCAGCTGTTTTTCTGAAGTTTTTGAGAGAGTAAACATAGAAAATTTATAACAGGGCCTGGCACTCCTGGTACCAACTAGCCCCGTTATGCTCTATCGTAGCGTCACTTGTCGCATTAGTTCTCTATCTCTGTCGGTCGACGATCTGTGATCTGTCATATTATACTGTCATTGATATTTTATATTATATATTTTTTTATTAATATAGCTAATCTGTGATTTATATTAATAATTCAGACATTCACGTCACGTCACGTTTTTTAATTTTCAGTGAGAAATAATTGACTTGGACTGTAAAACGTCAAGGTTTTCAAGTGTTCTTTTAAGAAAACTGAATGTAAAATGCTTTTCTTTCCCAGGAATTTACAGGTGCGTTTACTATTTAGACATTCCTAAATTTAATTTAATTGTACATACCCGGATATTTTTTGTATTTCTGAAAATACACATTAAAAACGAAGAAAAGTGTTACTGTTATCAAAAGTAGAATGTACGGCAACAAAAAGTGTCATTATGGAATAGACAAAATAGTTATATTTGTGAAAAGTGCAAGTACTTTTACCTATAGGTTTATAGTTATTTTCCTAACAAGTGCGCAAAGTGATACTTTTCCGCACGCGACTGCCGTCAAGCAGTCAAGTGCGGAAAAGTCACTTTGCGCAAGCGTTAGGAACAAAATTTTTCCTACGAGCGTCAGATATTACCAATATTAAAGCAATGACTATTTTTTAAATTATGTTTAATCTGAAAGAACTACTACAACATATTTATAAATGGGAATTATTTGTTGATAACATTTACAACAAAAGAACAGTTATTAGCATATTGTAAATTAATTGCAGAACCTGTAATTTCATTTAGTGGGTGGCTTATGGAAGCGCTTATTGTACGGTTTGATGAAGGTTGACTTAGCTCAGGAGGGGAGTTGGTCATGGTCAATATTTTATTCGACATATCCTTTTTCTAATTTGTGGATTCATCAATGTAGCTCTCAGCTACAGCCATTGATTTCCAGCCCCCAAGTTGCTTGACATTGGTAATTCCTTCTCCAGAATCCGCTAACATGGTCGCAGAGGATCGACGGAAACTATGTCCAGTGTACTCTTCTGGATTTTTTAATTTTAGGTATGCAGCAATTTCTGAAGGCATTTTACCTATTGAATTTATTCCCACACATTGCGTACTGCATGCTCCTTGTTTATACTGGACAAAAAAACGTCTGGGTCGGGTATGCGGTTTTCGCAAATTTGCATATTAACGGTACAATTGCAGATAAAGTCCGGTATTTGTTACATCGGTCACTCCAAAGATTCTGCAAGTATTATTTTTACTGTCAGGAATTTTCACCACAAATTTTCATTATCCAGTATGTCATCAATCATTATTTTTGTAAGTTCATCTCTCCTACAAGCACCGGCTAATCCAAAAATTGTAGCAACTTTTATTAGAAGGTAAATATTATCAGGTGCTTCTTTTTAGGGAATCTTTTAAACTTCTTCTTTGCTGAAAGTTTTTGATTTTTTTGGCCGGTATCTCACGTTTTGGTGTTTAAGTACTGATGTTAGCTTGAAATATGAACTTAAATCAAGGTTCCTTTTCACTTTGAGGACACATTTTAACATAGAGTACTTACTCCATAAAGTATTTATATGTTTAGTTATATGTTTTTTGCAAATCCGCAAAATAGGCCAAGAACACTTCTTCTTTAATACTTTTTGTCCCCTTGCTGGAGCACCAGTTTTCGAAATGACTATACTGATTCTCATATTTTTTACGAGATTTTGCTGGTAATAAATTCAAACTTACGGTATTTGCTGCATCCAGGATAGAATCTGGTAGCTCCTCATCGGAACTACTCTTTTTAAATAATTATTTTTTGTCGGATTTTTTTTTTAATTAAAAAAGATACTATGACACCTTTTCATTAAAAATGCTTGTTTGTATTGAAATTCATTTGTGCAATTGCTTGTTCATATGGAAACGAAGAAAAAATCTGACATGTGTTAAGTCACCAAGATTACATATTGTTGCTTGACTTGTCATAATCATTTAATATTATTATACAGGGTAATTAAAAAAATGTTTTTTTTTGTGTTTTAGTTGAAATATTGAAAATTACGAAGTACCAAACAAAAAAGAGAATAAACTAAAACTTGCAATGGCTTCCTATATTGCATGAAATAGCCTACAATTACTAAAATACATATAAATCTTGCTTACCTGTAAGATTTTAGAGTAGTTCTTCTTTCCCCAAAGCATCGCCGGTGAAAAGTGCAACTTTGCGCACTCAAATGCATGCGGAAAATTGGACTTTTCCGCACGCTCGTAGGAAAAATATTTTTTTATTTTTAGATTCCCATAATTTGAATGTAAATAAGAAAAACAACAGGAAGGCCAAATACAAAACTAAGCATCAAAAACCACAAGTGACCCAAAAAGGACATTTAATGCAAGTTGTAAATAACATTATGTAATATAATAATAAATGTGTTTTTTATTTATTGTTTATAGCAAAAGCAGTCAATGTGCTTATTTTACCTTAATTTTAAAGTATAATAAGCACCTTGCGGATTGCAAAAATGAAATTAAAACTTTAAATAAATCTAAGCGCGCGTAACCGATTTCAGCGCCACAGCGGGGTTAGTCGAACTAAAATGACCAATAAAATAGAGTTTCCTATCTTTTTTTATATTTATATAGATAATCTGTAATTTATAACAGTCCCTTATCAAATTTTGGCAGGTCTTTGCTTTAATTTCATTTTTTTAAGTTCAGTTTAGATATTGCTCAATGTTTATATTTTGTTTTTGTGGCAGTATTATTGTGTTTATTATAAATTTAATTTCTATTATTTAGTGTCTGTAAATCAGTATCTTATTTTATTGGTAAAAAAAAGTGTTACACCCACGGACAAAATTAATGCACACAGGTAAATTACTTTCATAACACAGGCCCCCAAAAAAAATAAGTGGTGTGTGCTGGGTGTCGGACTAGGATTTTCTGAAGTATTTTTTTCCGTTGAACACGACTCTTAAAATTGGGGGTCAAACAGCAAAAAATTGAGAAAAACCAAATAAACCGAGACGGTACATTTACCGGCAGAAACCTGCTACCACGAAATGTTTGGACTACGAATATATAAACTATAAGAGATACAAAAAATTTCGAATATATAACTATAAGAAATACAAAAATTTCTAACTTTTCTATATAAAACGTTATATATTTATTTTTAATAAGATGCATATTAAAGGAGATATACAAGAAAATGTAATGTTGACAACAAATTTCAGTCTCAACCGGAAAAAAAAATATATTATTGTGATTATTTCCTTTCTATTAATTTTGACCAACCGCTATCAAGAATTGGTATGTCAAATATAAATTTTAAGTGGAAAAATTTCTTAACAACTGTCAACATATGTCACAGTTTTCGAAAAATCAGGCGGGAAAAATTTAACCTCAAGGATGGGCATGGCGCGTAAACAAAAAGATACAAAGAACGTGTGTAAAAGTAATGTGGAATATCGTTCCAAAAAACTGCAGGAAAAATATTTTCAAGAGTTTAATATCGTGTTCAACCCATTCGACGACATTACCTTTAAGCCAGCTAGAGACGCTCGAAATGCGAAAAGGAGAAGTCTCCAGAAACATGAAGAAAAAAGAAAAAACAAGTTCAGCTTCTTTAAATATGGACGACTACTACAAGATGGTGTCCTTATGGGATGAGACAACTTCAACCGGGTTACAGCGTAAATTTTACTTTATTGCAGCAGTTAAGCTTGCTTGGAGGGGCGGAGAAGCGGCTCGTTGCTTAACAAAACATTTTAAAGAAGAAATTGATAATTATGAAATCAAAACCGGTGAGATATTGCTTTTTAATTTTGCAACAAAATATGTAAATGTTTATTGTAACTTGGCAGAAAAAACGCTTATATCAAAACAAAATATATGCGCATACTTTTTATCTTGGCGTAAAATCTGTTTTCGCAATTTTTTAATGTATTTTTTGCAATACCTTGTATAAATCACGTTTTACCATTTTTTTAGCATCCAAAATTTGTAAAAAAAATCAAAAAATCAAAAACGATATATAACCACTAAAATTCCTTTTGCTTTTCCAAAAAAATTAAAAGTTACATACATCTACTTTAAAATCACACTACAAAATATATTTTGACATCTAAGTCAAATTATGTATCCCTTATTTCAAGAAGGATCGAGTATAAACAGTCTTCAGCAAAACTGCAAAAGGTGGTGCAAAAAATCTGTGCGATAGCAAGTGGCTTGTTCCTAATTCAAAAAAACCTGAGTTTTGTCCGGTACGTTGCCAGATACCTGTTTTTTAGGCTGCGTCTTTTGTCCATTTTGACAGTTCATTTTTTCCAACAGGAATGTTATTAAACCATGCTACGATTGGTATGAACACGACAGAAGTTAAAATATCTAACCATTCTATGCGATCAACTGCTGTTACTAATCAATAAAATAAATCATTTATTTTATTGATTCAAATCCCAAATTACTTAAAATTATCAGAAAAAAATCCACAAATAATTTAAAAAATAATTTCCAGAGGTATCTATACCTTGAAAAAATCCTAAAAATTCGGTTTTTTGATGATAACTCAAAAAATATTGCATCTAGATAAAAACGTTATATTAGTTAAATAAAAGCTCCTGTAAAAATACATAGATTATGTAATATAAAGTTTTATGTATCTTTTATAATTTTTAGAATATTGACGTTTTAAATTAAACAAAAATCGTTAATATCTGAAATTACACCTTTTCTCGATTTTTTGCTGTTCGGCCACCAATTTCGACTTCAGATTCGTGTTCAGAGGAAAAAAATAGGTCAGAAAATCCTAGTCCGACACTTATATCACTTTAGGAAGTAATAATCTTCGTTAAGATATTTTTTGAAGTTTTAAATTTTGAGATTAAAAAATGCCTGCCGACTGTACATTAAAAATACAAGATATTAAACGTGATTTTTGGCCTACTATTTATAACGCCCTATAGATTATCAAAAGTTAGTAAAGCATGCTCCGACTCTAAGTGAAATGTAACTGTAACATTTCTTTACATTATTGTTTTTAAATTATCCATTTTTGAGATCTAAATTGAATGAAAATATTCTTGAATAAGCCTGAAATTAATATTGCAGTAAAAGAAAAAATTAATTTATGTCTTACCTTTGTAGGTAAGTGTATATTACAAATGGATGTCATGATCAATACCAAATGCAATATTTTCGTTGTTATAATATTGGGGTCTTTAAACTTATTTGCTATGAAAAAAACATTCCCTGAGAGCTCCCCTCCCTTTAATTTAAATTTTTATGTTTTTAGTGTAAAGAAATACAAACATATACAAAGCCAATAAAGCTATATACTCACATTTAATATATAATTTAATTAAATTGTGCCGATCGTTAGACGCAGTTTTAATGATTTATTATTTTGTTAACCGTTTATTTAATATAGGTGTATATATATATCTCTTTTATTTTTATTATATTTTTATTTTCAATATTCTCCAAAACCATAAAATGTAATAAAACCCCGACACTTCGTACTAAAAATACAATATGACATCATAAAGTAAAGTTCGGAATGACGATGTATTTGCCATTAAGTTTTATGGACAGTTTCCAGGTTTTCAAAGCATTTTGTAGCCGGAAGTTTTCTAAAATTACTATGTAATATCTTTTAGTTATGCCCTAAGACTCATTACTATTAGAAATATAATTAATACTTTGAATAATGTAAAAATAAAATAAGAGTTAAATAGTTAAAGTTTTGTAAGTAGGAATGTCAATTTTAGTTAGGTGACATACAGGCTGTGAAATTTAAACACTTTATAACAGCCTTAATAAACCTAACATGGACCATCTAGCAAATGTTAGAACATCACCGAGAGATCCAAATTTTAAATACTTAAGATGAAGATCTGGCAAAATACTACTACGCCATCACCGTGAATGGCTACTTTGCAAGAAACCTACTTTTTTTATTCTCCACCTCCTTATTATACATTTAGAGCCGTTTTCTTATTTCCGCCTTTTTTTCATACCTACACATATCCAAACAACCATCATTCCATGTGTTTCCAACTACTGCCTCAAACTACAAACTAATACCTGCATGGATGTATTCTGTAGAAGAAATGGACCCCAAGAGTTATGGACCATATAATTTCTACAAGAAAACACAAACCAACGAGACTGTTTTATTTAAATTCCCCAGATAAGCAACTTTGAAGTACCTTATTGAAAAATACCGATTACCATCAACGCCACCTTTATTCAACAAATGACACTTGCCTTTTACATTGCTTTATTCCCCCAGGAAATCAAGGTCTCAACTCAGTGTTTAGCTTCAGAACTAGTAGTTATTATAGTACCACCAAATTGCGAGTTTCGAACAAATAACGAGGCTTTTATAAATTCTCGAACGACCATTCGGGAAGAAGCACTAACTCTTCCAAAAACAAGAACAAAAGCCAATAAAACAAATATGGTAAAAAAACCCAAACAAAAGCCATTCAAAGTCAAAGAAGATGGAAAGTCAGTTTTGTTTGTTCCTTACAATACTTTCACAGGGGATGGAGAAGTACCCTATGAAAAATGTCAAAATTTGATACCTTTGAAATTTAAAAAATAGTATATTATTTTATTTGGAGGTAAAGTGATACTTTTCGTGGCGCGCTTGTGTTTCTCAGCCGAACGGAATAAGGCTGGTAACAGAGAGCAAACCATAAAAAATAACTTTCCCTTCAAAAAAAATATGCTTTTTTTTTCTTCAAACGTTAACAAATTAATGCAAAAACGTCTCTTTTTAATAGTAATAATTATTTAAGATAAGTGGGTTCCCAAGGCGGCTTAAGCCGGTGTCGGTAAATAGTTGCTATAGTAATGTAACATAAAGCTGTCAGTGAACACTATCAACAATAATTATTTTTTTAAAATTGCGTCTCCGGGTGCATTTTAATTCAGTGTAAATAAACAGTTATTAGGTTAGTTTATTTTATATTTAATTGAGTAATAAATATAAATTTTAGTTTTGTTTTTATTTTAATAAATATTGAGTTGTTGACGCTTGTTTTGATGTTTGTTTATATCTGTGTTGCTATGATAACACCTAAAGCTCCGGTGGAGGGAAAATGAAACTTCCTGGTCGCCTACACAGTGGAGTAATGACGGATTTACTGACGTTTGAAGACAAAAATATTTTTGAAGCTGTCAAAATTTAATGAGTGGGGTACCGATGAACGCAAAATATTCTTAAAAATCCAAAGATGGTAAAAATATACAGGTTGTTTCATTTGAAAATTGAAAGTTAGACCATTTGCGGTAAAACCGGAAGTCACATGTATTGTCAAAAAAAAATCTAATTTTGAAGTTATATAATATCGCCAAGTCTTGTTTTCCATCTTAAAAAGTGCAGAAAAAGGAAGGTGAACCATGCTTTTGGTTCACTCGATATATTTAATGAAAGGTAGTTGCGGCTAAATATTGCCAGACAACTCTGATGTTATTTATTCTACCCTCACTTATTACTAATAAAAAAATTGTTTAATTAAAAAAACATATTCTTGCAGATCTAAGCGACCGGATCTCGTACTATTATCTTTAAGATGACAGAGGTGACATTAAAACCCATAAATTTGCTATTGCTATTGGACCTCACAAGACAACATTGTTTTGATAACAATTTTTTGTGTTTTTGTATTTGAAAGAGCGCTGATTGACATTTTATTGTTAGATTTTAAAAACACTGAAACAGTTTTTATGAAAAAAATTAAATACTTTTGTAAGGAATTTGCATAACAGATAGCCAGATGTCACTGGGGGCACTAGCAAACCCCAAGTAACTGGAAGTCCTGGGATAACGCAACAGGGTAGCTCTCCTGCGGGTACCAGGACATTCGGGAATAGAAGGCAACGAAAAAGCGGATGAGCTAGCGAGACATAAATCATCCACACCATATTGGGTACCATAAACTGCCTTGGAGTGACTAAAACCACAGCACGAGGGCAAACCAGGAAATGGATCCGAAGCAAACATAAGAAATACTGGGAAAACCTTAGTAGAATTAGATATGAAAAAAGCTGTATAAGGGGCCCATCTAAAAGAACGAAGAAAGAACTACTCATACAAAGTAGGAAAAGACTTCGCATAACAGTAGGGTTGCAAACAGGGCACAATAACCTTAGAGGATATCTACACCCTAGAGGATATAGGCTTATACAATGGGGACCCAAGTTGCAAAATGTGCGACGAGCGGAAGAAATAGCATACCATATACTGTGCGAATGTAAAGCGTTCGATCACAAAAGACAGGCAATGTTGGGGCAACCAATGGAACAAAGTGACCTTGACTTGTGAAAGGAACAAGACTAATGGGAGGATTGGTATAAAAGATAATGGGAGATTAGGCACAAAAAGCCTAATAGGCTGCGCTTCCTCCGCTAGTGAATCAAGACGGTTTCCAGGGAAGAAGAAGAAGAAGAAGAAGAAGGAATTAAAATGCCACGGTTGCATGACATTTTAAATCCGTGCGCTAAAAACCTAGGTACCGCACTTATTATTTAATATACTATTGGCACGGTGCACGATAAAAACAACATTTGACGGCTGCGAAAAATCTTGCTTTAGAGACTTGGTAAAGGTGTAAGATTATTTATAAAATTTATTTACTTTTCGTAAATAAATATATACAGTATGTCCACGGAAAAGGTGTTGAATAGGAAAAAGTTTTTTATTTTTGATTTTATCGAAAAAAGCTACTCTTGATAAAAAATTTTGCTACTTCTTAAAGTAAGATTGGGCTAGAAACATTTAACATATTTTATACGCGCTGTTCAAAAAATTTAAAAAACTTAAGATGGTACCAGAGTGAAGTGCATTTATTTGAGCAGATATGGAAATAAGTTACAAGGAAAAGTTGTTCAAAATTAAAAGGTAGTCTCTAATACCAATTTTCGAAAAAAGCGGCCTACTTTTATTTATTTGTGATTAAATTTATTTTAATATCAATTTAAATTTTTATTATCAGTTTTATCAAAATTTTTGCTGTTAAGTAAGCATTTAAAGCTGACAATACTGCGGCTAATGAATTATAAAAGCGAAGTGTCATTAAAGCTTGTCACAATCAACGCCTACTAGTACAAAAATTTGGAATTAGTTAATAGGGCTTTTCATTACAATTTCTTTTGTGCGCATGCGTCAGTATCAGCCATTTTTTTCGTAGTTTTTTGTAAACAATCATGTTAAAGGGCCTGTAAACACAAAATTAAAATTAAAAAATACTAAAGAAAGTATAGTTATTGAAGAAAAGAAATACGAAAATAAAGAAAAAAGTGCCTTAATTAGCAAATAGGTTTTTTTAAACGATTATTATAATGATATCAGTACGAAAAGGATCGAAGAAGCGGTATTGTTATGAAGTATGTAAGAGTGATACCCGCTATAAATAATTTAAATACAATACAATTTTATCAATATAACAATTGTATATATGTGGTAGGCCTAATTAGAATAAAATTATAGATACTTTTTGTATAGTAAAGAAGCAATGATGCCTAACCTCTCAATCAGCTCACTTCTTTTTCCTTTTTAAAGACGCCCATGACATTTAAGCTACCTTTTTAATTGCGTCCAATTATGGGCTTCAGCTAAATTATAAATCAGTGCTGCACCATCAACGATTTTTTCCAGTAAATGATTTAATTGGGGAGATAATACTGCATTCCCAGCCATTGTCGATCAAAAAAGTAAGAAACTTTTGAATTGCCGCTATTTCAACATGGCGACTGCGCTTGCGCTTGTCACATGATGAAAAGGCCTATTGATAATGAAATTTTAATCACAAATAAATAAAAGTGGGCCGATTTTTTCTAAAATTAATATTAGAGACTACCTTTTACTCTTGAACAACTTTTTCTAGTAACTTATTTCCATATCTTTGCAAGTAAATGCACTTTACTCTTGTACTATTTAAAGTTTTTTCAATTTTCTGAACACCACGTATAAAATATGTTTAATATTTTTATCCCAATCTGACTCTAAGAAGTAGCAAAAATTTTTATTACATGTAGCTTTTTTTAATAAAATTAAAAATAAAGAAGTTTTTCCTATTTAACGCCTTTTCCGTGGACATACCAGTATGTCCACGGAAAAAGTGTGGAATAGGAAAAACTTCTTTATTTTAAATTTTATCAAAAAAGCTACTCTTGATAAAAAAAAATTGCTACTTCTTAGAGTAAGATTGGGATAGAAACATTTAACAAATTTTATACGCGGCATTCAGAAAATTGAAAAAACTTTAAATGGTTCAAGAGTAAAGTGCATTTATTTGAGAAAATATGGAAATAAGTTACTAGGAAAAGTTGTTCAAAAGTAAAAGATAGTTCCTAATACCAATGTTCGAAAACATCCGCCCACTTTTATTTATTTGTGATTAAAACGTTATCAATTAACTAATTTCAAATTTTTGTACTAGTAGGCGTTGATAGTGACAAGCTTTATTGAAACTTCGTTTTAAATGCCTACTTAACAGCAAAAAACTTGATAAAATTAATAATAAAAATAAAAATGATATTAAAATATACTTATTTAATCACAAATAAATAAAAGTAGGCCGATTTTTTCAAAAATTGGTATTAGAGACTACCTTTTAATTTTGAACAACTTTTCCTAGTAACTTATTTTCATATCTTCTCAAATAAATACACTTTACTTTTGTACCATTTTAAGTTTTTTCAATTTTCTGAACACCGCGTATAAAATATGTTAAATGTTTCTATCCCAATCTTACTCTAAGAAGTAGCAAAATTTTTTATCAAGAGTAGCTTTTTTTGATAAAATCAAAAATAAAAAAGTTTTTCCTATTCAACACCTTTTCCGTGGACATACTGTATAATCCTGGTCAGCATTGTAAATTATTGTTGGCTAACATTACAAATGCCAAAATAACTTCTAGTTAAATCTCCTAGGTAAAAATCGCGGAATTTTAGGAATGTTTATGCAATTTTGAGGTTATGTCAGTGGGGCGTCGATAAACTTACGAGTCTAGGGCTTTTTAAGTATACTTAACACTAAAATATACTTTACTTAATTGAAGGCTTTATAGCCATTTTCTCTATTCACAATTACAGAAGACTACACAGACACTAAAGGCAGTTCTGCAGATACATCTTGATAACTAAGTCTATTAAAAAAACCTTTTTCTTTTTCGGATTCGCAAATCAATAAAAAACTTTGGGAAAAGACAGGATCAAATGGTACACGGCAAGAAACGAGTAAGTTTTTTTTTCTTATTACGTGAAATTCGAAAGTTATTCGGCTAAGCCCGGAACACAAAAGTCGTTCGGTTAAGCGGGAAATTTTAATTTAATTTGAATGCCTGCGTGCATTTATTCATTTTTCCGTTTTTTATAATTTCCAACTAGCAGTTGGAAATGTATAAAATTTGCAGTTACATTCTCTGCCAGTATTCTTACATTTAATTGCACAACAACTATTATACACTATTTTAAATATTTTTATCTAATTGGTTACATTAAAATAAAGCATGATTTAACAAAAATTTGACAACCACAGCGAGCGCTGCAATCGACACTCCGCTTCCTGCCAATAAATTCTATTTAAAAGGATAATAAGGTGACATTTCCAATAAAAATATTATTTCCTTTATATAGAAGTTATAATAACCATAATGAGATTTACTTACCAGTTTAGGGACTCAACTTTGTTAAAACCAATTATTTGGTTAATATAAGTTTACGACTATTTACTTCCTAACAGTTTTGTCTCGAGGGGTGGAAATGTATTTTCCATTCTACGTAAAATAATAATTGTCGCAGCCAGAAATTTAACTTAGTTATAAACTCGGAACGTCTATAACGCAATGTAGTCATTATTAAAGTTTTGGCGCCTAAGCTCAACGTCCTGTTAAGATTATAAAGATATATTTATACAAAGGATCACAGGTTTGCCTTTAGTAAAATACATATCCTTAACATTAAATCAATAAAGGAGAGTTTTTAATTTTATATTTTTGAAGCATCGTAGAAAAATCCATTATTAAAAATTGAAAGACTCCGCAATTTTCTTATAAAAAATGGGTTTTGGCAAATTGTTTTTAAAATTTGCATAGTAATAGTTCTTAGCATGCTGATCAAAAGTTTCAACGGGCACAAAACCGAAAAAAATCACCCTTAAAAGTCACTGGGGATGATTTTGACAGATAGTTTAGTCAATTGGTCAGCGGAATTTTTTGATAGGGTTGTCAAATTGTAGCCACTTAAATAGTTATAGAGCTACAGTCTGACATTCCCTCTACCTGGATTTCTTACGGGGTACGTAACCACCCACCAATACCTCCTCCCCCGACTCCAGACTCCAATCTCACCAACTACTAAAGTCTGCTTTTCTCTTGACGGTGGACGAAGCCATTTTGTCATGAATTTTATTTTACGGCCAGCTGTATGGCCACGGGTTACCCTCCAACCACAATAATTGAATACACACTCACACCACCTCCGCCTCCCCCCCAAGGTCTTACCACATGAAGTTCCTGCTATCATTCATAATAAAAATGGTTTCGCCCCCATCAACAGGGAAGCAGACTTTAGTAGTTGGTAAGATTGTAGTCTGGAGTCGGAGGAAGAGGTGTTGGGGGAGATTATGGTTTTGTGCCTTTAGAGACTTTTGATCAGCGTGTTGGGAATTATCACTATGCAAAGTTTAAAAACAATTGGCGGAAACCCTTTTTCCATAAGAAAAATCCTCAGTGACTTATGAGAGTTATTTTGGAGGGTTTTTGGGTTTTGTGTTCGTATAGACTTTTGTTCCGCGTGTTATAAACTATTACTATACAAAGTTTATAAATAATTGGCCGAAACGCATTTCTAATAGAAAAATCTCCAGTGACTTTGAGAGTGATTTGGTTTCCATAAAAAAAATTCTCACTGACATTTAAGGGTGATTTTGGGGGGTTGGGAGTTTTTGGGTTTGTTGCTCGTCGTGACTTTTGATCAGCGTGTTAAGAACTATTACTACGCAAAGTTTAAAAATAATTGGGCGAAACCCATTTTCCATAAGAAAATTGCGGGCTGACATTGTTGGTAATATTCTAAACTAAACACATATGTCTTTTATCAACAAATTCAGAAGCTAAATATAATTTGCATACCTATAAAGTCTTATAAAGGCTTGTGTCCACAACATAACTGGAACTTGGGACCTCGTGTTGCCAAATTTTAAAGAGGTCTTAATACGAATTATTTAAAAATATATGACACTCACGGTACGTTAGTACTTAGGCATCAGCCTTCGTGGACTATCCCAAGATAAAAAAAAATAGTTTTAGCCGGTATTGAAACATAACGTGATTTATAAAATACAGGTGATATATCTGAACATATATATATATATAAATATATATATATATATATATATATATATATATATATATATATATATATATATATATATATATATATATATATATATATATATATATATTTATATATATATATATATATATATATATATATATATATATATATATATATATATATATATATATATATATATATATATATATACAGTGTGTCCCAAATTGGTGGGGAATGTATGGGGATCTTGGAAACCACGGTAGATAGAAAATCGGGTTAATGGGGAAAGTTTTGGACAATTATGTTAGTAAGCTAATCCCGTTTACAACATGGTTTTATCTATTCAGGTTTTTGAGAAATTTTGAAAAAACCTGAAACATGCATTTTTGAAAATCGGCCATATTTTTTTAATAAGTGAAAAATTCGCAAATCTGTAAAAACTTCTCCAAAGCAACTTTTTTTGAAGAATATGACCGAGTAGTCAATTTTTATTTTTTACGTTTCGGGTTTTTAGAATCATCATCAACTTTATTTTTTCATATGGACGCCATATTGGATTTTTACGCAGTCAAATAGTGCTTTTTATTCTGATTTCAACAGTGTATAACATGTTATAATTTAAGAGTTTATAATCTCATTTATTTCAAAAAACAAATATTTTCTCAGTTGGCCTTGATTCCGGCGAATATCATTTTTTTTTTGTAAACAATAAAATATTAGTAATTGGCGAAATAGATAAGCTAAACAGATATTTTACAGAAATGGGTTTCGCGAACATAGCTATAACGTTTATACCGTGTTACAAAAAAACTGCACGTAACAAGTTAATTGAAACAAGTGAAAACAAAAACAATGAAAAGTGGCTAAACTAATATTCCTACTAAAATGAAGATGTAAAATAACGACCTAAAATTCAAAATGTCCATATTTCTGAACATATTAACGATATTTTTTTAAATAGTCCTAACTACCCTATGAATGGTTGACCTAGGTATGTGGAATTATCTATTAACATCCCTGGTTGAAGATGTTGGATTTTCTTTAAATTGTTGGTTAACTGCAGCATCTCGTTGTCGATTTTCTTCAACGTACTTCTTAGGTTGTGATTTTTTAAAACTTCCGAATTTAAACAGATTTTTAACCAGTTTTCGAAAGTATGTTAGTTTAGGATGCTGCCTTTTAGGAATATTATCGAAATACGTTTTCGCAGCTTTATTAATATTTTTACTGCTTTGGAAATAACGTTGCAAAATATCAAGTCTTTTCTTCACATAATTAACCATTTTACAAAGTTGAAAAAAATTTAATAAGGTACCCGAGCTACTGCGAAAATATTTGTTTTTTGAAGTGGATGAGGTTATAAACTCCTAAACTATAACATGTTATACATTGTTGAAATAAGAATAAAAAGCACTATTTGGCTGCGGAAAAATCCAATATGGCGCCCATATGAAAAAGTAAAGTTGATGATAATTCATCAACTTTTTACTTTTTCATATGGGCGCCATTATATTTTGTTGTAACACCGTATTAACGTTATTGCTATGTTCGCGAACCCATTTCTGTAAAATATTTGTTCAGCTTATCTATTTTGCCAATTACTAATATTTTATTGTTTACAAAAAAAAATGACGTTCGCCAGAATCAAGGCCAACTGAGAAAATATTTGTTTTTTGAAATAAATAAGGTTATAAACTCTTAAATTATAACATGTTATACATTGTTGAAATCAGAATAAAAAGCACTATTTGACTCCGTAAGAATCCAATATGGCGTCCATATGAAAAAATAAAGTTGATGATGATTCTTAAAACCCGAAACGTAGAAAATGAAAACTGACAACTCGGTCATATTCTACAAAAAAAGTTGCTCTGAAGAAGTTTTTACAGATTTGAAAAATTTTCATTTATAAAAAAAATATGGCCGATTTTCGAAAATGGATAATTCAGGTTTTTTCAAAATTTCTCAAAAACCTGAATAGATAAAACCACGTAGTAAACGGAATTAGCTTACTAACATAATTTTTCAAAACTTTCCCCATTTAACCGATTTTCTATCTATCGTGGTTTCCAAGATCCCCATGCATTCCCCACCAATTTGGGACACACTGTATATATATATATACCAAAAGAAATATTTATTTAGTTTATAAAATAAATAATTCCTACAAAAAATTAGTAAAAACGGAAATGTTAGATTTTCTGAAAAATGTTCAATCAGGCGGCATTGTGATAAGAGAGTTGAAATGAAAAAATGATGTCAAATTATTGGCGGGGGTGTCTTATTGTTACTGAATTAAGAAAGTGTCATATTTGTTAATTGAGGGTATACCGGTTAGATATATCTTTTAATTCCAGTTTAGAAAAAATGATAGGGCAAGAACAGTTAATGATCGAATTAGTTATTTTACGCTTTGCAAAAGTCAAATTACTTAGAATTAGTTTGTTTTTATTACGCCGAGTTAAGTTCATTTTGGTCCACAATACTTAACTTTCCTTACCACTATTTTTAATATGTGCTTGAACTTTTTTTATTTATTACAATTATAGTAACAGCTAAATTATACCGAACTTTTTAGCATTATGTCCTTTAATTTATATGAAAAAAAATAGGTATTTTCGATTTGCGATCATGTTTATATTTCTTTTCTAAAGCGGATTTTCTTTTATAATACGTACTGTGGTAACCTATAGTTTCATTAACGGTTACCGAAAGTATAATATTATTGAATTTTAATATAAAGTTTTACGTATGTCTAATATTTTAAGACATTTATTAAATATGTTTAATAATACGTTCATATTTGTGGAACAAAAAACCAAAAAGCTATTAAAATTTGACACTGACACGAACTTCTAATCCCATAGATAGTCCAAACTGTATTAAAACGCGCTACCTTGTTTGGAGCGTCTAACGTTTTTTGGAGCATCTATATTTCTCTCTTTCTCTCTGTGACCTTCATTCCCGGTTTTAAACCACCAATTTTTTCTAACTTTCTTTTTCATGCGAACAAATATAATATACACAAATAATGTAAGTGAGTGTGTATTTGTACTTCCTTGAAGCTGCCCTCAGGTAGTAATATACTTCTGCCTTCGAAAAAACAGTATTGACTTTTTCTGCCTTTTAATTTTTATGCTTCCCATAACTAACAAAAATATTAGACAAGGCAGAAACGATGTTATATTTTTTTTTTTTTTTTAACTTTTTTTTAACAATACAGATTATTAATGCCACATCATTATAGTAGCAAAAGTATTTTTTTACATTTCTTATAATATAATTTCAACTGTTATTCTACTCTGCCTGCCGATAAAGTTTATTTTTTTATATATTATACTAATTAAAAAAATAAAATTAATTACGCTAACACAAAGCAGAAAAACTTCTGCCACTAGCATTAATATTCTATTATATTAAATACAATTTATTAAGACTATCGACAGAAGCGGTAATATCGTTTATGACACTTATTTTTATTAACACTACAGAAATTGTTTAAAATGATTATTTTACCAAGTACTCTAATATTATCAACCTCTGTCAGACGATGAAATCATATAAAAATTACTGCCACCAGCTCCCTAGCTATAACCCTACTTTCAAATTATGATTAATGAGCAAATCCATTAAAAAAAATCCTTTTTTGTTAAAAAGCTTTTATAATAATTATATAAAGTAAATAAGTTGTTTTGAAAAAGTTCCATAATTTAAATGTTTGTTCCGCATTAATAAATATTATATATATATATATATATATATATATAATATATATATATATATATATATATATATAATATATATATATTATATATTGTCTGTTCTGTTACGTAGTGGTCAGAGCCTCAGCTCGCCGCGCCGGCGATCCGGGTTCGAATCCCAGCCCCGCCGGGCAGACATATTTAGGTAGTAGTTATTTAAAAATAACGTCCTGTGGTGGCACTACCGAGTTGTCTAAAAGGTGCTGTGAAATGCAATATTTGCATGTTTCAGTGCTTGGGCAGCGTTGACGGAACTGGGGCATAAAAGATGGGTTAAACATCGGAAAACCCGGCATTTCACGGTACCTGGTATTTAGAGTATATATATAATATATATATATATGTATATTTAATAATATATTGTTTAATTATGTATATAAAGTCTATAATTACCTCGTGAGGTTGTCACTTTAAGACACCCACGGTACGTTAGTACTTAGGCATCACCTTCGGATGTCCTAGTATAATATATATATATATATATATATATATATTATATTTAAATATAATATATATTTAATAAATAATAAAATAAATAAAATATATAAAACTTAAATTTATTTTAAACTAGAGACTTACACTGTATAATGGCTTCCGTGTTAGGAAAAGAAGTTCGTTCTAAGAAATATTAGTCTTTACTCCTAAAAAGTAAAGTTTTACCAAAAAAATCTTTCCATAAAGTAACATTTTTTTGTCTTTATTCGGTTTACAAAACCTCTTACTTTTAGATGTTATTTAAATATTTTTATCTTTTATTTCATAAAGTAAAGCATTTTTTTCTGCTATATATTTTTATATTTACACTAATAAAGATCTTTAAAGAAGTAAGTAATTTCAGTGCTTATATGTACAAATAACATCAAAAGAGACTTCCTATATAGATATTTATACGGCTTAAACGAGGATTATTAGATTTGTTGGCCTATCTGTAGCGCCCCAAAAGCCTATAAATTTTAGTTAGAGATAATACTGAAACTTCTCCATACGTTTGTTTTGGACATATTTAGTCGACTTGTAGCTGTTACAATGATTTATACACCGAAGTTGAAATTATAAACTAGACGGCATTGATTCCTCCAAAAATGTTATTATTGGTAAACGTATATGACCTGAAAGTACCAAAATAATAAAATTAAAAATACATCGTAGTTTATACAAGGTAAATGCAAATTAAAAAACCTGGCATAACAGAAAACTACATTTATTTGTGATTTTTTTAATATATCATTGGGAGAAGTTGTTTAAATCTAAAATTTATGTTATTGATTTAAGCCAAAAAAGTCAATTTAAAAATTAGAAATAAAATTTACTTTTTCAACTTACCCCGTATAACGTTTAAATTAAAACAAAATTAACTGATTCTTAAAATTTTTTAATGGGTAATACTTTTAAATTTATTTAGGTCATGTAGAAAACGTAAAATTATGCTTTTCTTATTAATTAAGCTAAAATTTTAATGTTTTTTGGATACATATTATACATACTATTGGTTTTATCTGTTAAGAGGCCAATATATGCATTATTAACTTAACGCAATACTGTCTAAAATAAAATTATATAAAATAAACATAAAAAATACAAAACAGTGTGGTAAAAACAGGGTTTATGTTTATTTTTTTAACCGCCCTTAAGAATCTTGGTTTTTATTATTTCCATTTAAAAGTATTATATTTATATTGACAGTTTAAAAAAAAAGTTTAATAGAAGAGTTTGTGAATAGTACAAAACATAATTTAAAAAAATATGATGCTCTGCTTACCTAATGCGAACTTATTATTGCGGTTGCCCTTTTATAGCCGCATATTTTTTAGACCATCATGTATGAGAAACAAAACATACAATAACCTTTAACTCTTTTTTTAGGGCGCAATGGTCTGGTTATTATTTTCCATTGATGGCATTTTAAAACTGGGGCTTAAGAAACTAATTAAAAATATACAAAAATAAAAAATATTTAAGCGTATTTCTACCCACTTAATAAAAAGTCAGTTTGGTGCTATGTTATCGTAGTCCTAGTAGCGTTTAAAAAATAGGCAGTGCTGTGTAAGTAAAAGCTTATTTTTGCTTTTTACGTGGGAAGAACTCTTAGTATCTTAAATAAAAACAACCCAGCATTATCGGTGTCTCTTAAGCTTCCACTTAAAAAAAATTAAAAATAAATGGGTAATAGTTTTAACTAAAAGTCTTTTATTAATAGTTAGGGCGTCAGGTATACAAAAGTTTAAATTCTAATTAGAAAATTATAATGCAGATAAATTATCCCATATGAAAAGAATAATATAAAATTTGGTGAATGATTTGTGACAACACAAATAGGGTCGAATTTATATAAATAGAAAAATATGTTTGATAAACTAAATATACAAATAGAAATCATAGTTAAAAATTTAAAGCTAGACTTTAGAAAAAATGTTTTGTTTTATATTTGCTTTTTCTGTAGGATATAAATGAATAAAATAGATTAAATATAATATAAAAAATATAATTTATGAGTGTACTGGAAATCATTAATCGTTTTATTACTATTTATTTTATAAATTAATAGCACCAAATTAACAATGATTTTAAAAAAATTAGGCGAAATTAAGTGATGTTTGGTATATTTATAGTTTATAAAACATATTTGACATGTAGGATACTCTTGCTGAAAAACGTTCTAGAAAATTACAAGATAATTGGATTTACTTGGATAGTTTATGTCTCGTCGCCTGACAATTAAATATAGTTTGATACAGCCCTTGCCACGTGGGTATGCTGAGTATATCGAAAACCGGAAAATTCAAAAATAAACTAAATAAACCCTACTGTAATCTTCTAAACAACATAGTTTTGTTATAAAATTAATGTTGCATTAAAAATGTTTATTTATAATTAATATCATTAATTAAAATTTCTAAAAACATATATATTTTTTAATGTTGTGTACTAATTATAACCTCTTTATAACATAAGCCGCAAATATATTTTTTTAAAGTTAATGGAGAGGAATTTCGTAATCTCGAGTGAGGTTAATTTAAAAAATAACAATTGTCAAGTAGCTAGTTTAGAGAGGGGTTTGTAAAATACCTGTAAAAAAATTAAAATAGACCCCCGACATAGGTTGACTGAACTCAACTTAGTTTTATCTAACGTCGTTATGTTAGAGCGATATGAAGCATCACAAATTTTGATAAATTCAGACACTATAACATAAGGTTTTTGAGTGATATGGTGATCGGCTTTAAAAAGTATGAAGTTTAAAAATAAAAGTCCTAGGTAAATATTTTATTCTAATTTTTTTCAGATTATCAAAATTAATAACAAAAATATATATTTTATAATAAATGAGAAACTTATCAAAAACCTAACATTCCTAAACAACTTATACGTACATAACTAAAAACTGTCAAACTTTAAAATATTTTTAAAACAAAAATCTGGTATTTAGGGTGACAGTAAGTATATTTAAGACATAAAGTAATAAAATTAAAAAAAAACGTACTAGTAAACATGTAGTAATGTGTTCAAAAAATACATTTTAAAAAATTATTTGTTTATAAAAAAAGTGTTTGTAGCACAAATATTAGAAATAAAAATGAAAAACCAGAAACAAGTAGGTACTAAAAAATTTCTTTTCTTCTTTTTTCCTGGCATTACAACTCTGGGTGAGTCTTAGCCGCATCCACTATTGCTCTCCATCTCCTACGATCTTGTGCTTCCACTTAACACTGCTGGACTCCCATCTTAAATAAATCTGCTGCGATAGCATCATTCCATCTTTTTCTGGGTCTACCTATTAACTTCTGCCATCTAGTCTCTCAAGGAATATTGTTTTTATTAATCTATGGTCTTCTGATCTTACTACATGACCTGCCTCTTATTCTCTATCTTATTCGGTAAGTTTTTATGTGCCTCACTATGTTTTCACTGCCATACATTGCCTCCAATTCAGCATTGTGGCGTCTTTTCGACACTCCTGTAGTTTCATCTCTATAGTGTCCTAATATCATTCTGAGAACTTTTCTTTCAAACACAACAAGCTTATTTATTTTTCGTTAATTGAGAGTACAGGTTTCGCCGCCATAAGTAACTACTGGGCGAATTATTGACCTGTACAAAGTTGGTTTGGATTGTCTCTTTAACAGTGTGGAGTAAAATTTGGAAGGAAAGTCGCTTAGTTATCGAGAAAAAAACCGGCGTAGAACCAAACCACACTTAGTGGGATTCTTTAATAAGGTAATCGTGTACACGAAATCACTTTTTACTACATTTTTTAGTGGTCGAGAACTTTTTTATTTCAAAAAAACCCAAAAAAAAATCGGTTTTCAATGAAACACGTTTTTTAACATCTCCACTGCTATATCTCTAATAATATTTATGATATCAGGTTAATTTTTTTTAGATTAAAGTAGACACAATAGCGCTTCTAACAACTTTTGTTTAATTTATAAAATAGTAGGAAACCCATAATTGTTACTTTCAGTAGCGTAATTTTAGGCAATCAAGAAAAAAGTTTATTATTGAAAATTTATAGCTGCGTACAAATTGTAGCTAATGATTAATAAAAGTTTTTAAAATAAAAAACATTCATGTTCCCTTTACAGTATTGAGTCAGTGATATTTTTTTAACGGGCCAAAGTCATACCTTTGCGCGCTCGCTTAGCGAGCCGGCCGACTGCAATAATCTTACGGTCTGGTGGAAGTGTAGTAATTTAAGTTTTATCAACACGTTTAAACGCAGATCTAAGGGCTACTTAAGTTGTTTAGGAAAAAAATTAAACCATTTAACACAGGTGGGTAGATTTATAAACACATTAAAAAATATCAATCATTGTTATTAATTACCCACCTAATTAGTAGGTTTATTAGACTTTTTTTATTGGGTGCTGGTAAAGAAAACCACCCACGGAATTTGTTATTTTTTGATTATACATTCAATAGTTCATCACTTTTAAAACAACAAAAAATTACGGATGCTTTATCATTTAATTAAATATGAGAAACATAGTACATAAAATATAAACTAGGGCTTCGTTAAACGTTTTTTTAAACAGGAATATATTCTTTTTGTTCCATATAAAGAGATGATACGTTGCCGTTTCTTGATGTGTCTCTGCTTGAATAAGCAATGTTGCCAGATGTTTTGTAATAATTTGTTATTATTGAAAGTTGTTTTTTTCTAGAAAAACTAACCAGAACTAATAAACAACAACTTATAAACTATTACCCAGTTCTGGTTAGTTCCAGTTAGGTTTTCCTCGTTAAATTGTAAATTTTCTTTCTTATAAATGCGCCGTTCTGGTCGCTCATGTTTAGTGCTGGTTAGTAAAAGCGGCTTTTTATTTTCCCTAATTATATTTGTAAATGGCACGAACTTTAAAAATTTTTGATTTAATGAAAATAGTCCTAATGGTAATGGCCAAGTTTTTTATTATAAATTAATAAATATTTCCGTATGGCAACACTGTAAACGTCTTGAAGCGGCGTATGTGTTTATTACATGTAAAATGTAAATAGTTAAAATAAAATTTCAAATAATGACCAATTTTTATAATTTTAATTGCGACTTTCTTGGTGACAACCACTTCATTCGCATTTTTTTGTTTTAAATAATAATATTTAAAGTATATTTTACATTGCAAATTTAAAAATCGTCCAATTCCGTGGGTGATTTTCTTTACCAGACCCAAAAATGTAATATGTAGGTAGTTATTTAGGCGCTTCATTATTAGCATTCTTCGTAAATTTCATCCATTTCTGCCTCAAAGTCTTTAATAATGTTATTGCAGGAACGAGATTTACACTCCTTACAACATTTTAGGCCTTCTTTCACACAAGTACATGTTGGAAATTCAATTTTGGGTTGACATAAAGCCATTGCACTAATGGCGGCAGCTCTTAATAAATATTTGAATTTTGACATTTCTTTAGGAAGTAAAAGATCTTTCTGAACATCACTACCAATACTTGCAGAAGAGGTAGATATTATCGAATTATTTTCGGATAGGTTCTACGCAGTATTGGAAACCATTTTCTATTTTTGTGCGATTTTATGGTTCTTTCAGATATGTAGTGGCTGTAACATAATTTATGATATTTCGCATCAAACGCAAATAAATCTTCATAGCCACTTAATTTGGATCATTTCTATTCCTGGCAGCTTTATTAATTTTTTGATAGGTAGCTTTTCCACTACCTAAAAATATTCAGTACTATGTAAAGAAATAAATACCCTAAACATTATTTATAAGGATAAAATTCGTATTTTGTTCATTAGAAAATATAAACTAATATAATGGTACCAACTATATTATGTAGGTACATAATAATATTTAAATTACTGGTTTAAATAGATTTTTTATTAAACCTTTCTTTTTTTTATTTTTACTTGTGTTGCAAAAAAGCACATTTTTCTAATATTGAGACTATGGCATTAAAGTTTAATGCCACAATAATTTGATGTATCGGCGCCACTGTCTGATTGCAAAATATGATAATAATATTGAGAATTGTGTAAGATTTACGACAGCCTATATGATATTTTATTTTTATTTCGCCATTTAAAATACTATTTTTTTTGACAAAATTTCTTTTGCTAGATTGTCCTGCCTTTTTTTCAGCACTTGATAGTAATGATAACAATCCTTGTATTCTAGGTCTTTGTATCACAGATTTGTATCCATCATACACAATAATGCGCTTCATTGTTTTAGAATTCTTAATACATACAGCACCCTCTAAATTTGGACAACCACCACTACTAATGTAATATTACGCACGCTATCCGCATGCGAGGTCTATTGGGTCCCGATGATACTTTTTTACGTCTGAAAAAAAATCGCTATTTCCAAACGATACGCTCTAGAAAAAAATTTTTTTCAAAAACTTTTGTTATTAATTGGCTATATTTTCTTCGCTGCATGTATGAAAATATTTTCAAAAATAAAAAAGTTTATCGATTGGTGAAAATTTTAATACAAAAAATATGTATTTTTAGTTTATGTGATTTTTAAAGGAATGAAAGTGCGAATTGTGCCCAAACAGTTTATAAGGTTAAAAGCGCTACAGTGTGGGCTTTAATTTGACACAAAAAAATTTTCGTTATCTTTGATAGTTTTAAAGTTATGGCGATGGAAGCAAAAAAATCATTTTTTTATAATTAAAAAAATCACTTTTTATTAATTTAAAAAGTTCGAGACCACAAAAAAATGTCGTAAAATACGATTTCATGTGCCCGGTGACATACTCAAAGGAACCTAACAGGTCTGACCTGGTTCTACGCCAGAAAAAAACGACACGATAGACTTACGGAATCGCTCCGCTATTTAGATTTTAATAATGTTCTTTATCCACTTGATTGTCATACGTGATTACGGCTCGGCTCCTAGGTACTTAAATTCCTTAACCACTTCAAAGTTAAACTCATCAAGGGTTATATTTTGCCTGATTCAAGACCTTGGATTCTTTGTAACTACCATGTATTTTGTTTTTTCTTCGTTTACTCGTTGGCCCAGATTACCTGCTTCTTTCTCCAGCTGTGAAAAAACCTCTCGCATGTCTCTGGTTAAATGAGCCACTGTGTCTATGTCATTAGCAAAGGCCAACAGCATTTTTGAACCTTTTGTTAGCTTCGACGCTATTTTGCTAACTGCATATTTCAAGGCAAAATTTATTAACAACGGTGATAGGGGATCTCCTTGTCTACTAAAAAATCGGCAAAATTTTTAATGATATTACTGCAGTTTAAACGGTTAGCTATATTAAGTTTGATCAATTTTCTACTTTAGACAGCAGCACCACTACTTTGGGGGCAACATCGCCTTGGGCTGTTGCCTTTATAGAAACCGGTGCCGATTTAAAGGGCACCATGCAAATACTAAACGACACTGCTGATTTGGTAAAAAATAGTTTTATAATTAATAAAAAAATGTTTTATTTTTTAATCTCATTATTGCCAAATTCATTAGTAAAAGCATGAATTTACAAAGCCAAACTTTAATAGATCATGAAGAATTCCGCTTTATTTTATATTTATCCCAAACGTGAATGTATGTAATTTTCTTTATTTATAATTCCAACATACAATTTTAACAAAAATTCTACAAAGAACAATTTGATAGTGGTAATCAAAAGAAAATTTGGGAAAATATAAATTTACTTTTAACAGCAAAATCTAAAAGTAGCAAATCTAATATTGACTATTTATTAATAAATAATACCAAAATTGAAAATAAACAAATGATAAGTGAAGAAATGAATAATCATTTTATAAATATTGGTCCAAAGTTATCAAAACAAATTCCATTAGTGACGATACCAGAAGAAAAACCAAATTTAAAGTCTATGTTTTAAAAGAAAATGAAATTACCAGTGAAGAGGAAATTAAAGAAATTATTGATAATTTAGATCCTAGAAAAGCATGCGGATTTGATGATATTACTGAAAAAGTTATTAAAACAGTCAAAAATGAATTATTGCCAATTCTAACACATTTGGTAGAATTATCTTTTAAAACATCTGTTTTTCCAGAACAAATGAAATTAGTAAAAGTATCACCTATATTTAAAAGTGGTGAATCTAGTAATCCAAATAATTATAGACCCATTTCCGTTTTATCAGTATTTTCAAAAATTTTAGAAAAATCATGAATACAAAATTAGTCAACTTTTTAGAAACTCAAAAACTTCTTTCGGAAAACCAATACGCTTTTCGTAAATTTAGTGATACAGAAGCAGCAGCAATAGATCTTACAACAGATATTCAATTAAATTTAGATCAGAACAAGAAATGTGCTCTGTTATCCTTAGATTTATGCAAAGCTTTTGATACTGTAAACCATGATATATTACTTCAAAAATTATTTAATATGGGAATACGAGGAAAAATTCATTGTTGGTTTGCAAGTTATTTGAAACACAGAAAGCAATATGTTAAAACTAAAAAAAACATTAGTTCCTCAAAATGAATTTCTTGTGGAATATCACAAGGATCTATTTTGGGCCCAATACTATTTTCAATTTATATAAATTCTATGCCTTTATTAAAATTAAAGGGTACTATAAAATTGTTTGCCGATGATACAACCATCCTATATTTTGCTGACAGTAACAGTGAAATTCAAGACAATATTAAATATGATTTAAACATTGTCTTTAATTGGTTACAATTTAATAAACTTACTTTAAATTTAAATAAATCCTCCTATATAATTATCAGCAAACAACAAAGAAAAGATAAAATTCCTTATATATCATTTAAAAATAAAAAAATAAATTATTCTACGAGTATAAAATTTTTGGGATTATATATTGATGAAAATTTAAGTTACAGAAAACATATAGACTATCTTCGAAATTATCTATCACCTTTAATAGGAATTTTGTTTAAGATTCGGAATTATATACCCTTAAAATTGCTTTAAAATGTTTATTATAGTTTGGTACACTCAAAATTACAATATTTAATTTCAGTATGGGGTTCAGCAAACTCAAAAATATTAACACCTTTAAAAAGACTTCAAAATAAAATTATTAAATGTATTCATAAATTACCATATCTTGAACCAACAATTAATTTGTACAAAGCAAATAATTATTTTGATATAAATCATATATATAAATTAAAAACATGTATATTCATTCATTCCCTGAAATTAAAAGAAAAAAATTCAAATATCATACTTAAAGATATTAGTAACATGCATGGGCATAATACTAGACAAACAGATTTATTAGAAACTATTCAAATAAAAAGTAATTTTGGAATGAGATCAATACTCCATAACGGATTATAAATGTACAATAATCTACCAATAAGAATTAAAAAAATTAAAAAATTATCACTGTTTAAAATACATATAAAAAAATATTTAAAATTAATTTGACTGTTTTATTAATGAGTTCTTGTTAAAGTTAATATATTGTTATATTTTTTTTTTATGTTATATTCCCTGTAATAAACTGTATAGTTGGTTGGGAATTAAATCAATAAATAAATAAATAAAATAAATTAAAAAAATATATAAAAATTAAAACATAGTTTTAATCATCTTACCTTTATCTTGAGCTGTCAGAAGTGACGATGATAAAGTTTGCCTTAGTTTTCCAAATGTAGTACCTCCATCGGGAGTTTCTGAAGTGGTGTTTGGAGGCCCTGGTTCTGCAGCTACCATCTAAAATAAATAAGAGATCAAATTATAGATTATATATTTACAGAGTGCTCCTCATTCAAAGGTAATATGGGATCTCTAATAATATAAGAGAATCAATCAAGCCGGTTAAATGAAGGGCGTGTTTTAAATGTTACGATGACCAATAAAATGACTTTAAAGAGCCTTTCTGAGTGCAATTTTTTTAATACAATTTTAAACTTTTTATAAAGATTGTAAAAAGCCCATATTCCTTAAACAATAAAATAAACATAATTCTACTCCTTTTTTCCTGCCAGAGCAGTCCTGCCACAAAATAATAAAAGTTCATTAGCCATGAAGTTATAATATTTAAAACATACTATTTATTTGTATTATTTATATTTCTAACAAAATTAAAATTAAGCAAAGCATGTTTTTGGTATTTAAAAAAATATTGTTAATTTCCTATTACAATTTCATATTTTTTTATTAAATGACATTATGACACTTAACTATTAAACATTACCAGTTGTGAAATAATTTGATAACTAAAAAAATTCAACATTGTTCTTTCATTTTTATTATAACAAGAAAAAGCAATAAGTTTTAAATTTATAGTTTAAGTCAACTAAATGTTAAAGAGCTCCTTAAACTAATTTGGTGCTAAGGGAAAATATTTATCACATATTTTAGGCTCATAGATGGAGAATTTCAAGTTTATTGAACTTTAACCACCAAACAAATAAGTCTACTTATAAAAATAGGAAAAGTCTTTAAACATCAAAAATTTTTAAAAAAATCTTGCCTAAATAATGTTGCCTTAAATAAATATTCATTTTAATTATTTTTAATAATTATTGTATATTTAAATTAAAAATGTACTGTTTAAAAAAATAATAAAGGCTGGTTTATGCAGACAACTTTAAATCTAATTTAACTTTTATTTAAATTTATTTTAACTTTAAAATTTTTAGACAATTTATTTATTATGGGAAAAATACAATATTTAAATATAAATAAACGTAAAGCAAGAAGTTGACGACAGCTCAGTCTAGGGGAATTTTAAGTTTGGTTACACAGCTCGCGCATGCTCATTATTATTATTATTATTATTTAATTTAACTTTAAGAAGATAAAAGTTGGACAACTTCTTAAATAAAAGTTAAAGTTAAATTTTTTAAAGTGTAGGTATATAAACGCGCTTAAATATTGCTGTGCAATGATCTTACACTAATGTTAAATTAAATTTAAAATTGTCTGCATAAACCAGCCTTAACATTTTAAAAATTTATTTAAAATTTTATTTTAAAATGTCACAAAATATCTATATAAAAAACTCATTTCGTTAAAGAAAAACGTAAAAATTAACCTTAAGTAATAATTATTTGGACATTTTAAAAAAGTACTGCAACCTGAATCTTTGCTGCAGGATATATTATTTTATGTACATATAATCTTAGAGGTAGTAGTGGTAGGTGCAACGAAGTGCAATGGCTTGTTTTGGTATTTGACCAACGGTACTATATTTTAGTCACCGACACTAAGGTGCTTTAATTGACCTAGAGAGGGAACCTTCCTGAAGTGCTAAAATAAAATTGCTTCAGCATGAACTGGCTGATGCGTAATTTGGTCAATATAACTGACATTATTTGGCAAAATTTCAATTTAAAATATGGTATTTTGGGTTTTGCCATTTATAGTTTTATAGAAAATAATAAAGTGACTTTTATATTTGCTTTTCTAAAACAGGTTTATTTACATGTTAATTTTGTTATTATAGTGCAGGCGCCATAGGAAATTGAGTATGCAAAATATAAGGACCGGCAAGACTGCTTAAATTCTTATACCTGAGACCCAACTAAAAAAAGCGATGTTGCCAAAAGCTGTTCTTTTGTTCCTCCATCCCTATTTTTTTCGAGAAGTTTGGCCATAAAATGGGTAATTTAGTTGAAAAATAAAAATAGCAGAGATTTTTAAGTATTCAAAAAGCTGCAGATCCAAAAAAGATAACATTAGTGCCAAGTAAAAAAAATAATCCAGTCTTTAATACCTCTACACAGCAAAGAAAAAATAAGACGTTGTGTTTGTTGTTTTAAGATTTATTTTTAATCGAAGTGAGATATAAACATTGAAACATATAAACCAAGAAACTTTAAAATAACAGTAGGTAGAACACCAAATAAAATACCACATAACATACTTATCGAGGTTGTTAAGAAGCTAATTAATAAAATATTATATTAATTTTTATCTACCTCTTTGAAATGTCCTTACTGGATAACCTACCGGATATCTTACTAAAATAAAGTATGCAGTTGTAAAAATCAGGTATTTGTCTCGAAAGTTCCCTCCTCTCCGATTTTGACCAAATTTGGTATACGGGGGTTTTTTGGGGCGCTGTTTACGAATCTGCAAAAAAAAAATTTGGCTACGTTTCGTTTTCGAGATATTCATCATAAGTTAAAATCAAACTAACCTTATTTACACCATTCCTTCTTTTGCACAGAATTCTTGATTTTTACACTAAATTGGCACACAATATTTCACATACATCTTTTAAAAACCTGTTTTTATATTTATTTTACATTTTTTTTTTCCATTTAATTGCAAACCTCCACTTTCACACGCCGCAACGTGTCGGCAACCATGTATACACTAGGCTTTTTGTAAACAAATTTGGCTGCAGCCTTTGAACTTGAAAGTTCGCAATTTAATGGAAAAAAGGTATAAAATAAATAAAAATACAAGGTTCTAAAAGGTGCTTATAGAATATTGTGTGCCACTTTATTGTAACAATCAAGAATTTTATACAAAAAGAAGGGGGAATATAGTGAAAATGAGGTTAGTTTGATTTTAAACTTTGATGATGAATATCTCGTAAACGAAACGTTGCCGAATTTTTTTTGCAGATTCGTAATCAGCGTCCCGAAAATCCCGCGTATACCAAATTTGGTCAGAATCGAAGAGGAGGCAACTTTCGAGACAATTACCAAAAATCACATTATAAAATCAATACTTATTGATAAGTATGGTAATAAAGTTTTTTTTTTACATACGGCAGATCGATCGAAATTATTATTAGTGTTTATAGGCAACATACGACTAAAGACAGTCACTGAATATGTTTGTAACATAAATGTTACTGATCAGCTAGCAAAATAACTTGGTAAAGAAATATTACCCACTGGATCCATATCTAGTGGGTATTTTTGTAGAAAAACTTTAATCGACCAATTTAAAAAAAAATCAATTAATTAAAACTTGGTAAAAGCATCTTTTAGTGCTTGGAATCAAAAATTAAGTTATAAAAATATTCGTTGAACATTATCAGTGTTTTAATATATTTTTAAACGATAACTCAAAAACAGTTTTAAAGCATATAGCTTTAGCTCAGTATATTCATGACTTTACTTAATCGAAATATGTAGTAAATACGTTGAGTATATTTGGATATTGCACTAGTTAGAAAGCATTAAACAGTAAAGAAGTAACAACGTGAAATGTGCATGAAGATGTAGACAAAAATTGCCTATTTTTAAGATTATTTGAAATTAACAATATTTCCTTATACACTTTAAGATAATAATGGTTTTACCAAAAAAAAAAAATTAGGCGAAAAATACCCATGTTACATTAATGGTGATAAATAAAAAAACACCGAAAATAAAATAAATTTGATTTAAGTAATGCCTGAAGCTGAGCAAAATAATTATGAAATAAAAGTCAAAATTCTAAATATCAGGAAAATATGTTGCCTTTAATATCTTATTATGAGAACAGTAATTGTTTCCCAAAAAAGTGGTAACATTATTTTCAATTTAATTATTTGCTCTGTGTCGGGCGGAGACTGTTTTTTGACTAAATATTTTTTTTATTGACAATTTTTAATTTTCCTCGTAATAATTTTTTGTTTTTTTATTATTTCCATAATTATAATTTAAATGATTTTCTGAGATTAAAACAATTTAAAAAATGCGGTCCTTACATTTTGCACACCTAATTTCATCTAGCTCCCAATCTATAAAAAAAGTTAATTTACAGCTTTATATTTTTTATTTTGACCCCAAAATAACAGATACCAAAATACATTATTCAATAGGTGTTTCTTTCTGTTTTTCCGTTAAAAACTTGGCAAGGTATCTTTTTTCTTTACGAATTCTTTTTTAATAGTATTTCTTTTTCACTCATAAAAATTCCATTTTTATACAATGTTTTTTTAATGGGAAATAACAAATATCCCGGAAAGGTTTTTAATCCGATCCAAGAAAAAATGGGCTTAACACGGCTAATGTTTTTTTGTGAGGGATTTGTATCTCTACTGTTTTTGTCATCGAATACATTATCTCGCAATAGGTTTTATTTAAACCATTTAGGAAAATCTTTGTAAACAAAATATTAAAATTTATAAAAAAGTATTATGGTGCTTTTTACCGGATAGAACCATGTCGGTTCGGGTTCCAGGGTATAGACTTGTGCACGCACAGTTAATTTTCCCTTTTGACCTTAAAAATGCATTTAAAAAATACTTTTAGAAACAGTAAAGAAAGATAGTTAAGAAAGTTTTGGTGACAAGCCGGTCACTTTATTTAAAATATAAAAAAACAATTAAAAATAAAATAAATAAAATTTTACTTACTAATATTAATGACTTTATGATTAAGGTTTTTGAAAGGGTAATTTAGGTTGATATTCAAGTTCAAAAGGGTGATTCCATCTACTGGAAACCCCAAATATTATAATTTAATATTATAAAATGATATTAGGCGTGTTTATCCTATACAATATTTGTAAATTTAGCAGAGTGATAAGTTTCTTAATAATTGGTAAAAATCTTTATTATTCTGATAAAGTCGTGGTAGAGTAAGTGAGTTTAACCTTTTATATGAAGATGTAATGTAGATTTCTACTTTCAGTTAGTCTAATGTTGACAAAATGAAATAAGAACCTTATTTTAAATTTGCTAAACCTGTAAACTTTGGGTCGCTTCTACAATAGGCCATAATTATAAAAATTAAGTATTTGCTTTAAAGGTAAAGGTAAAAATAAAAGGTGAAGCTTACAAGGGAGAGATAGAAGAAAAAGGTTTTTCTTTATTTCACATTCATAATATTTCCCTTTTTTTTGCAAGCAAATCCTTGCAAGAAACGATATTTTCTTAATTGACTCGTGCAAGTTTATTGATATGATGGTGTACCGGGTGTTCCACTAAGAGAGGTAGTCGGCTATATCTCAGAAACTACTAATAGTATAACTATTAGTAGTAGTAGTAGTATACTAAAAGCTTTGGCATCCCAACAAGTCAACTCAAGGTTGGTTTGGAACTGTCTGCAATGCCTCCTAAACCTGGCTAACCACAACAAAGTTACACTTTGCACAGGGGAATACAGGGCAATGAAAATGCAGGCTCCCTGGCCAGGCGAGGCTCCGCAGCAATGTTTGTGGGCCCTGAACCTGTTTTTGGAATACCAAAAGCCTCGGTTCGTGGCTACATGACTCGGTGAATTCAAACACAACATCAGTCATACTGAAACCATATTCCAAGGCAATATCACAGTAAATCAATGTTGGACTCGCCATCGAAAGCATTGACAAGTGAATTACTAAAACTAAATAGAAATCAGATTAGAATAGTGACAGGATTAATAACCGGACACTGCACCCCAAGAAAACATATGCACACTATGGGCATCTATAGAGAAGAACCCATTTGCAGACTATGTGATGATGAGGAAGAGACAGCCTCTCACATCATATATGAGTGCCCTGCACTTACATACTGGAGAACAAATCAAAACCTCATGGTGGACACTAACCCCCTATGAGGCTGGAGACCAGAAAACAACAGTAAAGGGCTACTACACCTGTCTAAGGTGTCAAACCTTTTTAACTCAAACAAATACACAAGAGATACAACAAGCCCTGTAGGCTGCAGTGTCGAGGCGGACAAAACCTCAACTTGTGTATTTATTTCATCAATCAATCAATCAATAGTATTACTTTCGGGAAAAAAATTTTAGATAAAAGCGACCAAGAGAAATTGCTGGAAATTATTTTCAAGTCTGTGGGATGGCCGCTAGGGGGCGTAAGAGTAACGTCAAAACATAAAAATATACATTTCTCAAAAAAATATCAAATAAAGTGTATCAATAAGTGGTACTATTTTAATCTTTAATGTTTTCTAAACAAAGAAGCTTCAGGTGTAATTATTGTCAGTTCTAAAATAAAGTGGTGGGGGAGGTTAAAGTTTAATTTAGAAAAGTGCTAATAACTCCGGTTTGCTTCAATCGAATTTAGTGAACTTGGTCTCGTTTAGAAGAGCATTTTAAGCGTTATTTCAGGTGTATAAACTATTGCTACACTCATCTTACAAACGGCGCTAGAGGGCGTCAAGGTAAAAAATAACTTATTTTACGAAATTTTTTGAAAAATTTAAATACAATGATATATACCTTTTTACAAATTTAGATAGAGAAAAAAAATCCCAACAAAACGGCGGAAACCGCAATTTAATATCTCTTTTCAAACCGAATATATTAGCAAAAATATAAATACGACCTAGAGACGCAACGCATTTAACGACACAGTGTTTTCTAGTAGGCCGATTTCTTTAGGTAAAAATTAAATTTATAAATTTTTACAAAATCTAATGACATACTGCATGATTTTTACTTATTTTAACCCATTTAACGATATTAAACAACATTAGATAATTACCAACCTATAACTGTAATAATCTATCGAGCGTGGTCCTTATCAAGTTAGCTTTGAACACAAAATGATGCTGAAATGTCAGAAACCCAACAATGTTTAGTTTATTTCAAAATATTATTTTTAGTGTTGTGCTATTGTTTTCTTTAAAAATGCCTTTGTTGAAATACTATAGAACACTATAATTCTACTTCATAGATCAGTGAGGTGCGTAAAGATGGAGTCGAGAACTCTTGGAATAAAATACGTTGCATTTCGCTCTATTTTACTCAACGCGATGGAAAGCGATAAGCTGTGTTGCATGTTAGTTGACGCGATTTCGCATATTCTAAAAAAATCGCTGTTTCTGTCAATCGCCGTTATTTGCGATTTTAGTCAACGTTTGCTATTAGCGATTTTTCAATAACGGCGATTAAATCACTGGTAATGATATATCGCTCATCCCTAGGCAGCAGAATGTTCACTTGTTTAGCAAATCGCTTTCGTACCACGGGAAGTGTTCTTCGCCCCTTACACCGCAGACGCCGTAGAACTGAGGAAAATGTCATCAATGTTTTAGCTTATGTAGAGTTTAATCCTCAAGCAACAAAGGCATTTTTAAAGAACACAATAGCACAACACTAAAAATAATATTTTGAAATAAAAATTGTTGGATTTTTGACATTTCAGCATCCTTGATAAGACCACGCTCGATGGATTATTACAGTTATAGGTTGATTGATTGATTGATTGATGAAATAAATACACAAGTTGAGGTTTTGTCCGCCTCGACACTTCAGCCTACAGGGCTTGTTGTATCTCTTGTGTATTTGTTTCAATTAAAAAGGTTTGACACCTTAGACAGGTGTAGTAGCCCTTTTACTGTTCTTTTCTGGTCTCCAGCCTCCTGGTGGTTAGTGTCCACCATGAGGTTTTGATTTGTTCTCCAGTATGTAAGTGCAGGGCACTCATAAATGATGTGAAAGGCTGTCTCTTCCTCTTCGTCACATAGTCTGCAAATGGGTTCTTCTCTATAGATGCCCATAGTGTGCATATGTTTTCTTAGGGTGCAGTGTCCGGTTATTAATCCTGTCACTATTCTAATCTGATTCCAATTTAGTTTTAGTAATTCACTTGTCAATGCTTTCGATGGTGAGTCCAAAATTGATATACTGTGATATTGCCTTGGAATGTGGTTCCAGTATGATTGATGTTGTGTTTGAATCCACCGAGTCATGTAGCCACAAACCGAGGCTTTTGGTATTCCAAAAACAGGTTCAGGACCCACAAACATTGCTGCGGAGCCTCGCCTGGCCAGGGAGTCTGCATTTTCATTGCCCTGTATTCCCTGTGTCCTGGCACCCAGGAAAGTGTAACTTTGTTGGTTAGCCAGGTTTAGGAGGCATTGGACAGTTCCAAACCAACTTGAGTTGACTTGTTGGGATGCCAAAGCTTTTAAGGCCGCTTGACTATCAGAGAAGACAGTAATGTCCCTGCCCTTATATCTCCTCCTCAAGTTCTCTCAGACAAAGTTTAATGGCATATATTTCCGCCTGGAAAATAGTGGCATATTTCCCCAGGGAAGCATAAGCATTAAACCTGGGAGTTTACCATGTATTGATACGCGCCGGCTCCATTGTCAGTCTTGGATCCATCGGTATACCAAACCAAATTCCGAGACTGACCAGGAGATCGCTGTATGGTCTGTGTGTATTTATCCGTTTTGGCATTGTATCACTGCTCATCTCAAATATTGGGTTTGTGATACTGCTCGTTATTCTGGTGTGTCCTAGGGCAGGCCCAGAGCACCAGTTGCCGTTACATTTCAGCCTGTATGCCCCAATCCTCGCCTCCGCCTTAATAATTATACCAAGAGGGGGGAGGCTTAGTAGGGTTTCCATGGCTGCAGTTGGAGTGCTTCTAATAGCTCCCGTTATACAGAGACATGCTAGTCGCTGGAGTATGGATAACTCCAGCCTTCTTTTTCGTTCTATTTTGGCCACCAGATAGTTGAACCGTAGGTTATCATGGGTCTTACCACAGCAGTGTACAACCAGTGCACTATGCGTGGCTGAAATCCCCAATTCTTCCCCACAGCTCTTTTGGTAGCCATTAGAGCCATTTTGCCCTTATTAATTACATTCTGCATATGTGGATTCCAGGTTAGCTTAGAATCCAGAGTTAATCCAAGATACTTTACCTCCTGGACATAGCCGAGTGTGGTACCGAAGAAGTGAGGAGATATTAAATCATCCAGTTTCCTTCGTCTAGTGAAGGGTATTAGCGCAGTTTTGCCAGGATTAACAGTAAGGTTTTCCTTGTTGCACCATCCCTCCACAATTCTCAGTGCCCTTTGCATAAGCTCCGAGGTTGTTTTGTTATGCTTCCCCACGACAAGTATAGTGATGTCATCCGCATACCCCTGGGTATAAAAGCCATTATTAATCAGTTCCACCAGGAGTTCGTCAACAACCATATCCCACAGTAGTGGGGTAGAACCCTCCCTGTGGGCATCCTTGACCACTGACACCTCCATTGTTTCGCTGAATAACGTTGCTTGCGCTCGTCTGCCAAGTAACATGTTGTTTATCCACCTACAAATGGTGTCGTTAACATTATGTCTGGCAAGAGCCGCGGCCATTGAGTTGTGGTTAGTTGTGGTTAGAAATGCAGCAAGTGCGATTTCCTTGTTGTTCAGTGCGGGTCACCAGTTGATGATGAGCAGATTCGCATGATTTTTCTGACTGATAAGCATGTTGGTTTTTGTGGAGTGGCCTCTCTGTAAGAGAGTTTTCCCTGACATACCTGTCGATCAGTTTTTCCATTGTTTTTATCATAAAAGACGACAATGTAATTGGTCTAAGACCCTTTGCCTGGGAGCAGTCCTTACCCGGCTTTGGAATGAAGACCATTTTAGTCTGCTTCCATGCATTGGGCAAATAGCTCGTAGCTAGGCTTGCACGAAAGAGTTTGCAAAGCAGTGGAACTAGGGTTTGCTTTCCCTGCTGTAGTAGTGCTGGGATTATCCCATCAGGTCCAGGTGCTTTGTAGGTTGGTAATTATCTAATGTTGTTTAATATCGTTAAATGGGTTAAAATAAGTAAAAATCATGCAGTATGTCATTAGATTTTGTAAAAATTTATAAATTTAATTTTTACCTAAAGAAATCGGCCTACTAGAAAACACTGTGTCGTTAAATGCGTGGCGTCTCTATGTCGTATTTATATTTTTGCTAATATATTCGGTTTGAAAAGAGATATTAAATTGCGGTTTTCGCCGTTTTTTTGGGATTTTTTCTCTTCTAAATTTGTAAAAAGGTATATATCATTGTATTTAAATTTTTCAAAAAATTTCTAAAATAGGTTATTTTTTACTTTGACGCCCTCTAGCGACGTTTGTAAGATGAGTGAAGCAATAGTTTATACACTTAAAAATAATGCTTAAAATGCTCTACTAAACGAGACCAAGTTCACTAAATTCGGTTAAAGCAAACCGGAGTTATTAGCACTTTTCTAAATTAAACTTTAATCTCCCCCCACCACTTTATTTTAGAACTGACAAAAATTATACCTGAAGCTTCTTTGTTTAGAAAACATTAAAGATTAAAATAGTACCACTTATTGATACACTTTATTTGATATTTTTTTGAGAAATGTATATTTTTATGTTTTGACGTAACTCTTACGCCCCCTAGCGGCGATCCCACAGACTTAAAAATAATTTCCAGCAATTTCCCTTGGTCACTTTTATCTAAAAAATTTTTCCCGAAAGTTATACTATTAGTAGTTTCTGAGATATAGCCGACTACCTCTCTTAGTGGAACACCCGGTATATTTGGTTGAGCTATAATTCAAATAAAATAGAGTGCAGTGTTAAAGTTCTTTATTATTTGTTATTAAAGAACATGACAAGTGACGAGAAACGGTCAAAAAAACAATTAGAGTCACAAGATATTGACGAGCAATCTGAATGTAAGTTCATTTCCGAAAGAATAAAACGATTCCCGGACGTATCAGAAAAATCCCAACTCCTCGCGAACAAAGCGAAGAGGCAAGCAGCTATTGAAAAAGTTGTCGCAGAGTATAGACAGTGTATGGAAAAGACATGACCCTTAAACCACTTGTAAACTGTTCTAATCGAAGGTGCAGAGTCACCATAATGTTTATCAATCTTCTCTTTAGTCTCCTGAGGCGTTTTACCTTTCATAAAGTAATGTTTAATCACCACACGAAATTCTTTTTCGTCCATTTCTTGAAAATCACTCGACTTTCTTGATTCACACGAATGCCAAACACAAAGAAATAGATCAATATGACTGACACTTGGTGTGCGTTCA
Organism: Listronotus oregonensis; assembly: GCA_019359885.1. Classification (NCBI taxonomy): domain Eukaryota; kingdom Metazoa; phylum Arthropoda; class Insecta; order Coleoptera; family Curculionidae; genus Listronotus; species Listronotus oregonensis. Next base: position 103,956 of record JAHBCN010001365.1, read on the forward strand.
TTCAACAGATGCTACTAACTAAACATGACCTCGATACACGCCGGTGGTGCCATCTCTCGGACTTTGCACGGACTTTTCAAACCATCCTCGTAAAGGAATGAAGTAAATTATCTTTGCTACAGAAGTTTATCTGGACAAGATGCATATTTTTTGTAGCAAATCCTTTAGTTTTAAAGCAAATGCTACTTTTTATGAATTTTAAAAAAGTAAAATCTTTTTCTATAGAGCAACATCTTTTTACTTCAACACCAAACCTTTTCCTTCTTCTTTTTATGAATGGAAAGTAAAGTAAATGCTTTGATTTTTGCAAGTTAAAGCAAATCCTTTATTTTATAAATACGGCCTAATGTCGTATTAATTAGTAGTTTTAAATTGTATAATAATTTAAAATTTATTCTGTAAATTAGGTATTTAAAAATTCATATTTTTTTAATAAAATATCTCTAAAAGACTCGTTAGTCACAAATTTTCCATTTGTAAGTGATGAGAGCAAAAGGGGAATATAAATAAACTCTTGTATTCAATTGTTTAATTTACTTTTAACATGCTCCAAAAATAAAAATGTGTTAATTATAATTTATTATTATGTAACCAACCGCTGTCGTAAAGAAGGCGAATTAGTTTTTTAAAATAAATTTCTTGAAAAATCTTTTTGGTTAGTTTGGCCTAACGGTTTTATTTTCAAATCGTTTTAAAAAGTATAATAAAAAAAAAAAAAAAAAAAAAAAAAAAAAAAATTGGAATATTTTTTTGGGTTTCCAATTTAAGTTTCGGTTCATATTTGGCAATTAGTCTTTAATTAGAACACGCCTTTTAATTACAAATAACATTAAACAACAATTAAACATAAACACTATATTTAAAATAATAGGTAGGTACAATATAAATAAATTACAATCATGTATGCTTATTTAGTTAAAAATTGACTGGTATTGTCAAACGACTATTCATACATAATAAAAAGTTTAAATGTTTTTTGGAGCATAAACAAAAAAATGTTATTTGTAACTCGTACTAAAATGCAATAATTCGTCCCAAAAAACTTGATTTTAGGTACTTGTAACAAAAATTACTATTTTAAAAACTGTGTTTTTATAATTTTAGAATTAAAATAAGACCTAAAAAATATTTTAAGATGGCATTAAACTTTTGTTAAAACTGGTTTTATTTGGAAAGCTTACGAATTAGTTGCAATATAAAATCTGGTAATATATAACACCGCTTTTAATTTTCCGTACGTTTTTCCCTGAGGTTGAGTGCAAGCATCAAAGCTTAAGAACTTATCAATAAGCTTCTTTAAAGCTTAGTATAAGTTCTTACGGGTACTTAGAGGTTTAAGCTAAAAACCCAAAAGGAATAAAAGTATTTAATGATTGTCTTAACCTTAGTAAACACTTATTTTGCTGGTACTTTTGTATATATCTTTGATTTGTCGATATTTTATATAGGTTGTTATAAAATACGTGTGCAAAATTTAAGGATAGACTTCTAACGTCCATTTATTAGGACGTCAGAAAGATTTAAATTATCTTAGTAATAATTAAAATTGCTTTTTAGTCAGTAGATACCTTTAAAAATTTTAAGAAACGTTGATTTTATATAAAATTCTTTAAAATGTGCTAATTTAATTTATTGCTTTCTTGTATACTGGGTGTTTTAAAGAAGTGGTTTTAGCGTTCGAGCTAAAAGTTGTTTTTTGATAATTTTCTTCAAAATATTAGTGTTACATTTAATAATTATTAACGGCTATTAATTATTTTTTTAATAGAGAATAATTCAACGATTTGTAAGGTTATTATATAAAGTGATAATTGCGGCAACGCTGGCCTTTTCATGTCTCGGCTGGTCCCAAGGATGGTAAACTTAACAAGGAGTGCTGGATCCCATTTAGCCCTTCCAAAAATTCAATTGATTGTATATTAATAAAATAAATCTACCTTTCTGGGCAAAACGGTGACGTCACAAACATAACCTTATCTGCGGACAAATAGCAAAAATCGAGCACTCCTTGTTAAGTTTACCACCCTTGGGCTGGTCCACTTTAAGCCAGAGTCTCATGCGTCCGATTTCCGACCATCCGACGTACGATTTTTTTTTTTTTTTAATTTTGTGTCGGAAAACTTGCATGTCTCATTGATCCGAATTTCGGACCCGATATCCAGTCAAGAAAAAAAAATAAGAGCATTTTGAAGGCAACCTGTGAAACTGCAATGAAAAAAAGAGAAAATAATAACCTAACGGTTCTAAAATATTATTTAATAGAAGAAGAGAAAGTGGTTGTTGAGTATGAGGTAAATTCAGGTTAAAGTTAAAAATTTTAAAATATTTTAAATTATAACTGTTTACTTTAATATTCAATATAAATTGAAATTACCCCAACAAAGTAAATAAAGTAAGGTTAGTTGTGGTTAGTGAGACCAGAAAGAAACGTCCGACATCGTACAAAATTAAAATTAATTAATTATAGATTAATATCCGACGTCGGATAAAATGTTAAAATATTCGGATGAAAAATGCCGCCAAAATATTCTGACCAATCAAAATACTTTCGGATGATCGGATCGTCGGAAATCGGAAGCATGAGACTCCGGCTTTAGCCGTTTCAGATGTCTTTACTGATAACTGATAACATCTCGGTATGATTGAGTGGTCCTCACCTCGCTGTGTTGCCACGTTTTACAGGATTTTTTCTGTAATTTTTATACTTAAATACTTGCCCCGATAACTTAGTGTGTGGAAGATACTCGTATCCAGCTAACAGACATCGTACAGGCGAGACAACCGGTGCGTGCTGCGTTGCCTCGGCCCTAATGGCGGCTTGGCCAAAATCACGATTAATGCCTTAAAAATCTGTATTTTTGCTGCTTCTCCTTTTTTGTGGTATGGCGTGTTACAATTAACTGTTGATGGTTTATCTGGATTATTAATGTGACTTTTGCCAATCAGGTATGTTTAAATTCTAATATTGTGATAAATTCCATTTTGTTCCATTTTCCATCCAAGTAATTTTGGGTGTTCTTTATAGCAATATGCGTTGGTTATATTCCTTGTAGGAGATAGACGCTAAGATATTCCTGCCGCTAAAAGCCTATAGCCCGCATTTATGGTGAGTTAATTAAGCTACGTAAAATACCTATTAATACCTAAATAATACCTATTTCGTTATCATTTTAAATTTTTATATTTTTGTTTTGACTTTAAAGGGTTCCAATACTGTTTTTCTTTAAACAGGGGTTTTCCGGTTTTTCCGTTCTCCATTTTTTTGTTGTTCATTTTATATGGTTTTGGCTTTCCACGTGACGCACCATCACAGAGCAGGATATAAGTCATCCAGTCGCCATTTTCTTCTGAGACCATCAAAATCAGGTTGTACCTTTCCTTTTTTATTAAATCACGAGGGACATCGAAACTAAGCACACCATGTTTTTTATCTATAAATTTTATTAAAAGCTAAAATTTTAACTTTATTTAACGTTACCTAAGTAATTACCTTTTCACTCTTACAAGAGGATGTTTTTTTACTATAATTTATGTTTATATAGTTTATATTTGTAGCCCTGTTAATGGTTGCCTGTTGGGCTTGTATTAATAAAAAAAGTTATAATAATATTTTAGAATTGTAAATAATATAATTTTAAATTGAAATAACTGTTTCTGATTTAAAGATTAATCTTTTAGTTATTAGGGCCCCGCGCACTAGCAACTATTTAATTGCTTTGAAGAAATTCGAATGAAACACGGTATTAAATGCGGCCTCGCACACTGGCGACTTTTTAGTTGCCACAACTAAATAATTGCTTCCGGAGCTATTCCGAGGGCAAGTAAACAGTTACCGGTAGAAATAGACCACGTGGGTTTCTGTCTAACCGCGAGAACTGTTAACTATTCAGTTGCTTGACGTCTCATGTTCAAAGCGCTTTCATTACTTTTTGCAATAAATAATTTAAACTATAAGCACCTAGTATTATTCTTTTCTTTACATTAAAGTCACCACCAATTTTTCTTGAAGTGGTAGAGTAATGACGTATTTTGGTAAATTATTCGAGGTCCAAGGGTAACCAGTAGTTTATCAAAAGTTTCTATGCTCATTCTAAAGTAATTAAGTACCTTATTTAGATATTCTTGAAATTTATCAAACAGCTTATAAAATTGCCCATCAGATGGATCATTGGATGTACCCAAAACTTTTTGTTCCTTTGCTTGTTTTTGCGACGTCTCAGAATGAGCGCAACAGCGCAAGTAGCTTACGGGTGAGTAAACGATTTAGTTGCCGATGATTAAAGTTGCCAGTGCGCAGGGGCCCTTAAAAAATGGGCGTTACTTGCGCTATATAATATTAGAAATACTTAATTAAGTATGCGGTATTACGCGTTTTTTAAAAACAAGTTATAGTCTGTCTTAAAGTATACCGTGTTAGCTCTTGCCTTAATTTATGGACCTGCCGACAGCAATAAAACTGCGAATCGGTAGGTATTAAGGAAGAACATTAGGGACGGACTTTAATAATATAAAGATTTATAATTTATTGTTTATTTAGGTAAGCATAATCTTAAAATTACATTAAGAAATTAAATATATGCAAAGTTTTAATAAATTTATAACTGCATTATCTATACATAATTAAATTTTTAATCTAAATATCTAAATCTAATTCTGTTTCACTATCAGAGTCATCATTGAGATTAATTACAATAGGATTTATGTTGTTTTGGATAGAAATGTAAGAGTCCTCAATTTTTATAATGTGCTGTAGTGAATTTTTCCAGCTCTCAACTGGTATGTTAGTAATTACATTTTTTATCAAATTTATAACACTGGGACTTAAAGTAGGTGTAACATTTTCTGCTCTGATCTTTGATTTTACTTGGTTCCACAAATGCTCTATGGGGTTAAACATACAGTGATACGAGGAAGCCGTAAGACAGTATGCCCAGCCTGTTCAGCCAAATTATCACATTCATATTGTTTTTTAATTGCATATGAATTTAGGACTTCCAAAAGATGCGTTTTTTGTAACTGAATTCAAAATAAATATCATTTTAACAAATATTCCTGGATTTCAGTTTTGAACTTGATGAAGCTGCTGCTTTGTCTAGCAGACGGCTGTGGTAGCTTGCGTTATCCATGACAATAACACTGTTGTTCGGAATATTTTTTAAAAGATAATTTTGAAACCAGTTTTCAAAAAGTTCTGCACTTTTATCCTCATGATAATCCAAGCTAGAATTCTTAACATTCTTTGCAGACAACAGCAAGCAGTTTGGGACCAATCCGTCTTCTGAACCAGCGTGTATTATGGTAATGCGTTTTCCTTTATTTGAAGGTGCTTTCGTCTGACAGTTTTGACTGGAATCAAACCCTTGGATACTTGTCGTTTGTATCGAACATGTTTCATCAAGGTAAATTATGGATCTGTTTTCTAACCTATATCTTTTAATTTCTTGAAGGTAATTAAATCTCAAGTGCTAATCGTGCGATTCCATTACTACTTGTCTTTGTTATTTTGCGGTATTTAATCCCATTTTACAAACAACTCTATGGAGGGTGGCACGGCTAATATTTATATTGGTTTCGTCTTCGTCTAGCTTCTTTTTCAGTTTATCCAAGGTAGGAATAACTCCTTTCATAAAGACAATATATTTTCCTTCTTATTAGGTCCTGATCACTATTGTCTATAGGTGAGATTGAAAATCACTAGTTTTTTTCTTTTGTTCAATTTTTACAAAAAATTCCCTTTTTCGTATTTTAAAATTTTTTAGTAGACAGGAAAAACTTCTTTTTAATTAACCCCCTGATTAAATTTCATACACATTTTTTAAACCTGTTTTGCCTAATAAAAATTTTCACGCCTGTTAACTCGAAAAAAAATTTTTTTTAAACCCACAGTAAAAAGTTTTTAAACTGTCACTAAATTATTAGAAAATATTTATATGAAATGGTTAATATAAGAAATCCTGGCCCACCCCTGCCCTTATAAAAAGGGTTTAAAAATAAAGGTTAAAATGTTAAAGGTTTTTTGGGGGTGTGGTCCGTCAAAACCATAACATTTTTGAAAATAACGTTTACTTTATTTAAAATTAATGATCAGGAAGGTTCAGTTATTTTGGAAAATTTTTTTTTTTAATGATTTATTAGATTAAATATGTTCAGTTTTTTAACATTTTGTGTTTTAAAACGGTTTTTTGTTAGTAAGGAAGAAATAAAAAAAATTTTTATTTTAATTTTTATAATTTAAATTATTTTAAATATTTATATTTAATTATATTATAATAAAAATTTTTCAAGTTGGTTTTTTATGTTTAAACCCTTTAAAACTTTTTAAAAATAAACTTAAACAAAAAAAAGGCCTTAAACCCAATTTTTAAAAAAAGCAGTTCCTTCCCCCATACATAATTTTCCCCCAACAATAGCGGGGTTTAACCGTTTTGAAATTTTAAAAAAAAAGGTTATTTTTTTTAATATTTCTTTTAAAAAAAATAAAATTGGTATTTCAAAAATATGATTGTTAATCTAATTCTAGTTGTATTATAACCGGGTTTAAAAAAAAATTTTTTAAAAATTTTAAATAAAAACAACGAATTTTTTTATTTAAAAAGGAAAGTATTTTGCACAATAAATATGTTTTTTTTCCTTTTTTTAATTTAAAAAGAAAAAATTTAAAAATTTAAAATAGTTAAATATTTAAAAAATTAATTATATAAACGATAATAAAAAAAAAAAATATTTTAAGGGCCCGGGGAAAATCGCGTTGTCAAATTTAGCAAGGCTTGCAATTGTTAAAAGTTAACAAATGTTTAACAAAATGTCTTTTTTTGACAGGTTGCCTACAAAATCATTGAATAACACTGAAATGACGTTTTGTTAAACATTTAAACCGTTGTTAATTTTTAACAATTGCAAATCCCTAAATTTAAAAGGTCATCACGGGGCCCAAAAAAATAAAAATTTGGTTTTTTTGTGTAATTTTTTAAATTAAACAACATGCGTTATTTGCAGATAATATAAATTTAATTAGAAAAGCGAAGGGTTTTTTTTTTTATATATGAAAACTTTTAGTTAGCCTTCCTTAAAATTTAAAAAAAACCACAAAAAAGGCGTCATAAGAGCAAAGTATAATCGAAACCTTTTTGTGTATGTTAAAAAGTATGCAAAAATATGGGACGTGGGGTGAATGGCGGGATAAATATAAGGGCGAACGGCTTATCATGCTAAACGAGATTCGGGTTTTTTTTGGGTTTTCGCTGTCTTAATCTGCGAAAATATTCCCAACCCGGGGAACAAAAATTTATTGCCTTTTTTTTTTAACTCAATTTTTGTTCTTGTTTTTTTGGTTTTAAGGTTTATTTGATATCGGAAAATAAGGTATATAAAAAATTTCAAAGTAGACAATGCTAAGTTTGTTTATCCTGTTTTGTTCTGTTTTTATTTACGTTATCTTGATAACAAAAAAAATATTTTAAAAGAAGTTTTTTTTTAGGAAAAAATAATCGCAATTAAAAAAACCATTAACGGTTTTTAACCACTGTTTAAAAAAATTATAAAAAAAAAATAATTTGTTAAGTTTTTTTTAAACACTTTACCCCAAATATTAAATATGAGTTTAAACACCATTTAAAACAAAAATTGATGTTTTAGAATGTTCTCCCCATTAAAAATAACTATAACTGTAAATAGATTTTTCCCAAATTTTTTCGTCAAAGGAGAAGACGTAAAAAACAAAAGACGTTTAATTTTCCCCTTTTTAGTTGGGGAAAATTTAAAAAATAAATTTTTAAAAGAAATGTGTTAATAGAAATTTAACGCGTTATTGTATTCAGTGCTATATATAAGAGAAAATATATTGGTGGTTTTATTGAATGTCAAATATAATTGGGACTTTCCAATTAAAACCCCGAAGTGATATAAAACAAGTAAATAGATTTAAATAATGCATACTTATATCATAAATGACTTTTTAAATTTTATTTTTTTATCTTTTTAAAACGATACCCTTTTTGGGCAAGGCGGTAGTATCACGGACATTTTACAAAAAAAATATCCCAAACTACTTTTCTTAAAGGTTTTCGGTAATTTTTTAAAACATTTTCCTGCTTTTAACTTTTATATTTCATTTTAATTTTTTGACAAATTCTGTATACAGGGCGGCCTTTTTTATGGCTTTCCCCAAAATTGGAAAAAAAACAAAAAAATGAGGAAACTGAGGGCCCCTTCTCGAGTTTGATTTTAAAAAAAATGCAACGGAAACAGATCGAAACTAACTGAATTCGTTTTGGGGTACAGTTGTTTTTAAATTTTCGATTTTACCACACCTTTATGTCGGTTGTTATAAGGATAAAAAAAGAAGAAATGGGAAGTTTGTGTAAAAACCAACGAACAATTCGTATATTTTACTATTGTTTTAAAAAAAATTAGCTTATTTTTAATTCTACATACTTAAATTTATTTTTATAAAAAAAGTATTTGTCAAAAAAAAAAAAAAATTATTACAATAAAGCATCAAGAACCTGAACATAGTATTTAAAGTTTGCACTCCTTGTATAAAATTTTATTATATATTATTAATTTTTTAATATTTTTATTACATTTTTATTATTTAAATTAATCCATCAATTATGTGTTATCTTTTTTTTTTTTAAAATCCATGGGCCACTAAGTTTTTCTTTTTTTAAAAGTATGCATTAAGGTTGCCTTTTTCTCAAAAATAAAATTAAATAATATAGTTTATTTCTGACATTTCAAACATCATTTTATTTAACTTTAAATTTAAAACAAAAAATGGCATATGTAATTCCTTTTTTCTTAAAATTATAAAAATTTCAGTGATCATTTGTTTAACCCCTTCATTTACTTCATTTAAAAATCTAATTTGAAATAAATTTCATACAGGGTATTGCAATATAAATATCATACAGAGTGTGCAAAATTTAATTCCTATAAGGTTTTTTTTTAAATTTTTTTTAAAAATAGCCAGTTTCTTAAACAATAAATATAAAGAATGTGGTCTCAACAGATGGGTAATTTTATTAAAACCAATAGATAATATACATTGTCTCATTCAAAAAGAGAAACTTTGGGGTTATATTTTAAACCCCAACCGATAAAAATAATAAGGTAAACCACTGAATTCTTTGTTAAAGTCTACATAAACATGCTTTTATCCAATTTTACTAATAACCGAGATACAGAGGTGTAAAGGCATCTTTTTTTACCGTTGTAGTTGTTTCAAAAATCAACCTTGAGAACGTGTCATCAGATTTTCTCTATCTCTTATAGTTTTCTCAATACACCGAAAATCGAAAAGGCGCTACCTTGTACATTATAATTTTTCTGATCTGTGTTACACTTTAATTTTAAATTATATTAGATTTTATTAAATTGCAATTACACTGTAGTTTTAAACATATATTTTTGTATTATTTTTAAAAGTTTGTTATTAAATTCGAAACATTTTGCTCAAAACTCACTAACACTAAATATCCTTTTACAAATATTAAAGGGAAATCTGACTAATATGTAATTGTAAAATAAAACGACAATTACTACAAATTAATATAAAAGGTATATCTTAGCACTTTATTTTAAGTTAATAATGAAAAATTTTAAATTTTGACCTTTTTAAATTATGATACACAAATATATTTTTGGTGATTTTTTTTGCGACTATTTGTTTTTTTTTTCGGTCCCATCGTAAAATTTTGTTAAAAATACCCCCAAAAAATCCCTGAAAGTTTCAATTTTTAATATTAAATTACGTACTCGCCAAAGAGCGGGAAAATTTTCCATTTAAAAAACACGTAAACTTTGATCCTTTTTTTAAATTTCTATAATCACAGATTTTATGTTATCGTCTCGCCCAAAGAGGAATTTTTGAAATTGAATTTCAGAAGTGTTTATTGCGGCAAAGTCGAACTCACACCGGCGAGGTAGCGGGTCACTAAACCTAATTTTTTTTTAAATTTGTTTTTCTGTCATTTTTATAAATGACAAGAGCACACAAAAAAGATAAATGACAAAGTTGTTGGAAATTTAATTTTTTACAAAAAAAGTTCTAATTTTGAATCGCTAAGACCAACAGTTCTCGAGATAATTGACTTTAATTCATTTTAATATAAAAATTTAAATTTTAAATTTTATTTTAGATTTTTTACAGGGTTTTTGCCGTAAATTGCGCCCCTTTTCTTTATTTTAATAGATAGAAAAATATTTATATGAGTTGCATTTTTATGAAGATTTTCATGGTGTAAGATAGAAAAACAAATGATGATCGGAAAATTCAACAAATCATATCAACTTCCTTATTTTAAATAGAACACTGTATATGATTGAAAATTAAATTCTGCTAATTTTCTCTTTTCAAAATATATAACTTATCTACAAAGAAATTGCAAGTTATTTGAATTTAAAATCTGTTCTTATAAGCCATAGTTAGCCATGGATACAACCCAAAGTTTGGCAAAATTAAGTCGCGTTAGCCCTGGTTCGTCTTGAAACCAAACAAAAATTGACTTCTGTCAATTTTTGTCATTTTGGGTTGTATCCATGGCTAACTATGGTATAAGAACAGATTTTAAAATTTAAATAACTTGCAACTCGTTTATCCGAACATAGATAAATTATAAGGGGCCACAGATATGGGATGCATGGGGGTCCGGAAACCGAAGAGATACGAGGTCGGTTTAGTAAGTTTCGTTTAGTCCTAACATGCCGATTGAAAGTTGTAAAATTCCGAGTACCCGGAGATATCCGGAAAAAAACCCCAAATTTGCTGATTTCGTTTTTATTTTTTTCGACGTTATTTAAAGAGATATGAAAAAAAAGACACTTTTCTCATGGCTATTTGTCTAAAAATAGGTTGAGAATTTTCCGTACGACGTTTCGTTTTCGTTAACCATCATCAACTTTATTTTTTAAATACGGACCTAGGTTTTTTATTTTATTTTTTTTAACCTCTTACTATCCCAATTACAAAATGTAAACACTTAATATTTATTAACAAATATGGAACGCCCCCATAAGAAATTATGTGCGTTCCTTGTCTTACTCATTGTCTTATGGAAAATATGTTTTTTAACGAAACATATTAATGTTAAATTTTTGTAATGGGATTTTAACTTTTCAAAAAAAGAAATAAACAATTAGTGCCCATTTAAAAAATAAAGTTGATAAGTATTTAAAGAAAACGAAAGTCAAAGGAAAATCTCTTAACGCTGTTTTTGAGAGGTGGCCATAAGAAGTGTCTTTTGTTTTTTATATCTCTTTAAATAACCAGAAAAAATAAAAACGAAATCAGCAAATTTGGTTTTTTCCGAATATCTCCAAGTACTCGGAATTTAAACTTTCTAATCGGCATGTTTTAGGCACCTAAATGCCAATTTTGATAATTTAACCGATTCGTATCTCTAGGGTTTTCCCGGTCCCTGATGACTCAATTTATTATATATATATATATATATATATATATATATATATATATATATATATATATATATATATATATATATATATATATAATATATATATATATATATATATATATATATATATATATATATATATATATATATATATATATATATATATATTTTAAAAAGAAGGGAAGATTAGCAGAATTTGAATTTTCAATCATATACAGGGTGTTCCATTTAAAATAACGAAGTTGATAGTGATTTGTTAATTTTCCGATCATCATTTTTTTTTCTTCTACACCATGAAAATCTTCAAAAAAAAAATCCTGCAACTTTCATATAACTATTTTTTTCTATCTTAAAAATAAAGATTTTAAAGGGGTGCGCAATTATACGGAAAACCCTGTACCTTTTGGTCCCAAAAGTCCCGAGAAGACGAACGACCTCTCGGTAGCATCACTAAGCTGTAGAATCCAAACGGCGCAAGTTTGGGAAAAATAAGCTTTTTACTCACAGGTTTTTAATTTAAATGTAATTTAAAAAAAAATAGTTATTTTTATTATTTTTATGACAACACACAAAGCTTATAAAGTCTTAGTACAAGCGCGGAAAACGCAGATATTGCATTTCACAGTGCCCTTTAGAAAACAGGGTAGTGCCACCACGGACCTACTACATATAAATACGACCTTTGAACTAACCCTGCATTAACATCTGGGTAATGTCACTCAGAGGAGACCCATTGTTTTTACGAGGGTTCCGCACACCACCCAACGTTCTACGGTGTTCACTGGCGATCAACCATCCAATTAGTGCTCGACGTCGCTTAACTTTGCTAATCTCACAGAAAGCGATATATGACTCAGGCCTCGGAAAACAAACCTGGGTACCCGGGTCTCCCGCTTGCATGAGAAATGACGTTTATTACCGCTTACTTGACGTTCATGGTTATTTTTACCAACTATGCTTAGAATTTCAGGTAGAATAAAAATCGTAAAGTAAAGTTGCCGAATGTGAAATACCATTTTATTTTAATAGGGAAAAAAATACATAACATAAGATTTTTTTTCCAGATTTTGGGGATGGATAGTGTAATGTGTTTTTAACATATGGAAAAAATTACAGAAACATTGAATAGTAGAAACAAATTTTAAATTACGTTAATATGGAAAAAGTCACTTTTAAGGAAGTTTGAAATTGGGGTTGTAATGTGGAATACTAATATATCCTAATGTGAAATAGGCAAATTTCTTACATCTTTAGCAAGCAATGCTGTTTTTTTTTTAAATAAAACAATAAAAATAATTTGCATGTAAATTTATTTTAAAATTCAGCGGCAGAAGTCACAAACATAGAGATCTTTTCAACCCCAGCACATTCTTCGGGCCCAAAAAAATAATGCACTTTACCCAAATTTCTCCCCGGTTATTTTCGAAGAATTTTTCGGAGCAGAATATGCATATAGCATTTTTTCAGGGTTTGTTGTTTAGGAAATTCTTCATCATCTGAAGAATTATACAGAGAAAATATTATCAGATCTGATCTTTTATGAAGATGAAACCATCTTATGACTTTTAAGGAAAGTTTGTTTTTTTTTCCCCCCTTTAGCTTTTACTGCAGCATGGTTCATCGTTTAAAACTCTCATTTTAACTGCAGCTTTTTTTTCTTTTATCGAGTTGATGGACTTCTCCAATTCCTCTTAGTCGGGAGTTGAGGTAATTATTTTAGCTTTTCCACTTTGCCTTCCTCGAGTCCCCTTTTTCTGCAAATTAGGCACCGCAACAATATCTTCTGGATTAACTAAGATATTTTTTCCCTTGGTTGGAGTTGATTATTCTGCTGACCTTCTGCAACTGGGTCTTCATTTCTCTGCCTTAGCAGCGCTAAGAAATCTTCCTCTGTAAAAATATCCCTTTTTTGTTGGGTATATCCTTAGGGAAATTTCCCCTTTTCGCCGTTCCAGTTTGAACCTTTTGGGATGCTCTGCCAAAAGTTCCCCAAACATCAAAGTGAAAATTGCCTTTTTGGGTTTTTTTAAAAATCTGTTTTTTCGTTAAAAAATTTTTAAAGGGCCCCCCCCATTACGGTTTTATCCGGGGGGAAGCTTTGACGGGGGTGGGGGAACAAAAATTGTAAAAAATTTTTTTTAGCTTTAACCAAAACATAAAGATTTCGGAACGTGCGTGCTGTTCCATCCAAGATGAAAATAGGGTGGTTTTTTAGAGGTGAATTTTTCAAAAAAATGATAAACCAAGCAGAAAAAAAGATCCAGTTGAATCCAACCCGATGGGTGAAACTTAAATAGATTTCCAGGAAGCACCTTTTTTAAATTTGTTTATTGGCATTTTTTCGAAAAATATTATCATGGGGAGAACGAAATTTCCGTCAGCGCTAATACATAAGAACTGTAATTAACTATCCCCTTTTCCGCAGAGGTGACGTACCGATCTGGCGTTTTCCCTTTAATGCTATAACATTCGGGTTTTTGGCCCGAACAACAGAGAGACCACATTCATTTACATTAAAAATTTGACTGGGCGAATTTTTTTCCTTCCATAACGTTTTCGAGAAAATTAAAGAAATTCATCAACGCTTTCTTTATTAAATCCGACAGCTTTGAACCCGATGTTCCTTTTGGGTTTTCCCTTAAACTAATTTTGTCCTTGTGCCTACGCAAAAATCGTTTAAACCCAAATTTTTAGCTGATTTATGTATAAAGAAAATGGATTTGAATTTATTTTGCCTTTTAGTTAAATGCGATGGAACATAAATCTCTCCTTTTAACTGAAAATCTTTTTCCATTGAGAATATAGTCAATAAATTTAGATTCCAAAACTTCGGATAAAACGGGTTTTTTGCCTAAACGTTCCTTTTTTGATATCTTTATTGTTTTTGTTCTTTTTGCATATTTCGGGAAAAAAGCCCAAATATCCCATCCTTCCGTTTCTGATGGCGACAACCGCCATTTTCATTTTTTCTTCTGTCCACTTTGCTCTTTTAAATTTTTATTTAAAGGCATCTTTTTGTAAAAAAAAACGTAAATAAGCAAAAAAATCATAGTAGAAATCGTAATGTGAAATAGTAGTGCAATGTGGAATATTCCACATTTAAATCCTATTAGTATTCCACAATAGCGGCACACTAATATTTATTTACAAAGTGTTGTCACAAAATAAAAACACATTTTTTAATAAAAAAATTTACATTTATAGACGCATACATTTGTTGTCTTACTACTTACACGAAAACTTACCTTACTTACTAAAACAAACAGTCAGTACACAAATATTACGCACTTACTGCAAAAACTTCTTCAAGCGAGGTAAACAGGTTTTGACGTATTTTCTAGGTTAGGTACAACCGCCGCGGTTTTGATCTAGGGCAAACCAAATTGCAGTTGAAAGGACATCTAATGCATGTTTAGGAATTAAGATGTTACTACTAGTTTCGCCTAAATTAAGGTATTCCACATTTGGAACCGTATTCCACATTCGCCTACTTTACTCTATAATTATCGGTGTTTAAATTATTTCATCCTAAACTTATGTTATTAATAATTAAATTTTTAATTACTTTTCCTCATTACCTATTCGACATTGACACGGGTACACGTACATAAAAGTCCAGATGAATTTTCTGTAAATTTTCCCTTGTTTCAAACAATTCTGCTAACTCATGAGAGCGTAATCTCATGAAGCGTGCACTAAAAAAATACAAAACTTTCTAGACAAAAACGACAGCGAACTAAAAGTTAGATGGCTTAAATATTTAATTGTTTAGATTTTAGGTTTAAATATTTAACACAAAATTATATTATGATAAGCGTACAGGGTCTTTGATTATATTTACGTTGCTTCTGAGGCCTTAATTTTTTAAGACAGAAAAAAACGTTTTATATAAAAATTGTAGGATTTTTTCCATATTATCTTTAAAAATTATCAGTAACAAAATATCGCAATAAAAAAATGGAAAAATATAGGCAACTTCAACTTTTTTAAATGAAACACCCTGTATATTTTGCGCTACAACGAAAGATATTTTTTTCTGGTTTCAAATATATATACATTGATTATATTTGGATGAACCATTTTTGAGATATTTTAGGTTAAATTATCAATAAATTACAAAAAAGTTTCATATTAGTACCAAGAAAGCCATGGAAACAATAAAATTGTTATTTTCCTGAATTTGGTGAGGGTTTTCTTTAAACCAATAATGTTTATTTTTGTGATTAAACATTCCTGCTGAAGTGAAGGAAGACTTGTCGGTGAATAGAATTTTATTTAAAAACTTTGGATCCTGCTGCATAAACCTACCTATTTCCAATGCATACTTAGGTCAGTCCTGCATGTTTTGTTCAGGAAAATTCTGAACGGACATAAATTTATAAGGATAAAATTTGTAAAATTTTAAGCTTAAATAAATTTTATAATCTGTTTTATTAAGTTCAGATGCCGCATCCCAGATTATTATTTCAGGATTTTCCAAAATTATTAAAAGTAGTTAGTGCCAGTCCAGTCCTTTTCTTTATTTTTAAGCTTTTTTGTTTAATAAACTTTCTTACTATATATTTAATAGTATCTATAGATGGTACCCGTTATTAAGGATGTAATAAGTAATATTCCCTTTGCACTGTCGTCACATTATTATTGTATTTATTAAAACAATTTTATTGTTTTCATAGCTTTCTTGATACTAATATGATTTTTTTTAAATTTTAAGCTTAAATATCTCAAAAATGGTTCATCCAAATATCATCAATGTATATTTGAAATCAGAAAAAAAAAATTTTATTGTAGCGCATATTATACAGTGTGTTCCATTTTAAAAAAGTTGAAGTTGCCATATTTTTTTAATTTTTTTTATTTTTTATATTTTTTTTCTTTTTCAAAGATAATATGGAAAAAAAATTACAATTCTTATAAAAAACATTTTTTTCTGTCTTTAAAAATAAAGGCTCCAGAAGCCACGTAACTATAATTACAAATGGTCAGTTGGATAAAATTAATCGACGAAAAGATTAAAAACTTTTAATTGGTTTAGGATGATTGCATTGTAAAAAACTATTTTGTTTTTAAAACAGCAAAAGAAAAGGAAGGTTGCAAA
>JAHBCN010001366.1:0-120423 GCA_019359885.1 Listronotus oregonensis
CTCTCCCATTTTCTTTTATAGAAATCCTCCCACCAGTTTTGTTTCTTCTACAAGTATGTATAACCCCGTGACTGGTTGGTTGATATATTCCTATGGGCTTATTTTCGGTTGCCTAAATATTGCCTGTCTTTTGTGATTTAACGCTTCACATTTGCACAGGATGTTGTAGTAGCTCTTTCTTCTCCCTCATCACACATTCTGCAACTTGGGTCCCCATTTTATGAGCCTATCTTGTGTAGCTGTCCTCTTAGGCTATCGCTTGCCTTATTATTAAATAAAATTGATTTTCTTTTAATTTATTGAAAAAGAAAACCAAAAGTTGTTAATAAAAACAAAATAGATCATATTTTATTTTCATGACTTTCGAATGATTTTTTATTCACACACCCAATTTAGTCAAGTATTATTTAAAACGTCTTTTTGAGTACAATACAGTTGCAACTCAACATTTCTTGTAAAAAGTACTTAAAAACAAATTAATTGACTCTATTGACAGTTTATAAGCATTTTTGCAAGTGCAAAATACGTGAAAAGATTTCAAAAAGTACTATATGACCGTTATATTTTTGCGAAAGCATAATCAACATGTTTACATTTGAAAATAATACGATTAAAATGATGTATGTAACCCGTGTTTTAAAAATATGTTTTCTTGGTTCTTTTACGCTTTTAAATTGTTTTTATTGTTGGTAATAAATTTGTTTTTTTGCAGTTTTGATGTTCCTAATTTGCAATTCTTCTGTGAGGCTAAAATCCCAGGTTTGCGTTTGGAAGGAGATTACACTGTTACTGGAAGAATTCTGATTGCGCCAATTGAGGGAAATGGAAAATTTACTGCTCAAATAGGTATTATTTATTCCTTAATATTAATATTCATGTATAAATATTTATTTACAAGTGCGTTTATGAACATGTCTATAATAACGGGTGTAGACCTAGATCGAGCCATTCTAATCACAAGACTGTTGTAGTCATGCTTAAACGCACGTGTGATGTACCGTGAGATCCATTATAAGTGGACCCTTAGGTTTTGGCCCTTTTTTGATTTTAAAATTTTCAAACTAAAAAATTCATTAAATGGGATAGCTTAAAGTTTTTTATAACCTGAGGTTCTTTTTGGTGGTGTCAACTTCCAACGAGTAATCGCAAAGTCGTCAATTTTTTGAAAAGGATGGCTAGTTTCCGTCTATATTTTTTCATAGTTTGAAAATTTCTTTTATAGGCTCAATAAAAATTGAGGCAGTTAAACGGTTATTAGTTTTTAATTGACGGTATTTGGATTAACCATTTTTGAGATACTTTAGGTAAAATTATTAATAAATTACAAAAAAGTTTCATATTAGTATCAAGAAAGCCTTGGAAACAATAAAATTGTTATGTTGCTGAATTTGGTGAGGGTTTGTTTTTGGACCAATAATGTTTATTTTTGTAATTAAACATTCCTGCTAAAGTGAAGGAAGACTTTTTGGTGAATAGAATTTTATTTAAAAACTTTGGATTCTGCTGCATAAACCTAGCTATTTCCAATGCATACTTAGGTCAGTCCTGCATGTTTTGTTCAGGAGGATTCTAAACGGACATAAATTTATAAGGATAAAATTTGTAAAATTTTAAGGTTAAATAAATTTTATAATCTGTTTCATTAAGTTCAGATGCCGCATCCGAGATTGATATTTCAGGATTTTCTAAAATTATTAAAAGTAATTAGTGCTAGTCCAATAGAAAAAGTATAATAATTATCCTGAAAAAACGCGAATATCCACAACTTTGTTTTCATTTCGTGCTGCTGTCAATTTCGGTCTAAATATTTGTCACTACATAAGGAACATTTTAAATATGCAACAAGAAATTAAAGGTATGTTTCCTTCCACGCGGCCGCCGCATGCGGCTAACGCACTACGTTAGCCGCAAAGCACTCCTACTCATGTTTTTAAATGTGCCTGGTTTGTTCCGAGCGGCCGTCGTATGCGTCCGCTGATATTTTGTTTGTTTTGTTTTGTGTGGAATGTCCGGTGTTTTTTTTAATTGTTGAAAATTAAAACTTTATTTTTTAAATGAGGTACTGGATTTTTTATTACGTAATTGAAGAGCTTTTAAGATCCCAAATCCAATGATGTTACGCACATATTCAAAAAATCAGTTTAATATTTTCCCAAGATCCTGCCAAAAATATACAGGGTGCCACAGATTCGAGTGCATGCATGGGGATCCCGGAAACCGTAAGAGATAAGAATCGTTTAAATTATGGAAAGTTGCATTTAGGTACCTAACAACATGCCTATTAGAAGTTGTAAAATTCCGAGTACTTCTGGAGATATTCGAAAAAAAGAAATTTGCTGATTTGGTTTTTATTTTTCCTGACGTTATCTAAAGAGATACGGAAATAAAGACACTTTTTATGGCCATTTTCTAAAAATAGCGTCGAGACATTTTTCGTAAGATGTTTCGTTTTCGTTAAACCATCATCAACTTTTTTTTTTAATTCGGACCTGGGTTTTTTATTTAATTTTTTTAAACCCCTTATTATCCCAATAACAAAAATGTATAACACTTAATATTTATTAACAAATATGAAACGCCCTTATAATAAATGATGTGCATTCCTTGTTTAACTCATTGTCTCTTATATAAAATAAATATATTTAACAGAAAAACATTAAGTGTTATACATTATTGTAATTGGGATTATAACTGCTTCAAAAAAAATGCAATAAACATTTAGGTGCCGTATTTAAAAAAATTAAGTTAATGATGGTTTAACGAAAACGAAACGTCGTACGGAAAATCTCTCAACGCTGTTTTGTAGAGCTTAAAAAGTGGCCATAAGAAAGTGTCGTTAGTTTTTTCATATCTCTTTAAATAACGTCAGAAAAAAATAATAACGAAATCGGCAAATTTCGGTTTTTTCCAGATATCTCCGGAAGTACTCGGAATTTTACAACTTTCTAATAGGTATGTTGTTAGGCACCTAAATGCGCAACTTTGCCATAATTTAACCGACGTCGTATCTCTTACGGTTTCCGAGATCCACATGCATGCACTCGAATCTGTGGCACCCTGTATTGTCTGACTCTCTTTAACATATGGTTTCTTATGAAAATTGCCATTATTATAAATTTTTCAAATAAGTGCAATACATTATTGGTTTTGGGAACTTAATAGCTCCTAAAATACATAATAAAAAAAACCAGGGCCGTATTTAAAAAAAAAGAGTTGATGATGGCAGCTCAAAGACGAAACGTCGTTTTTTTTCCAAAAGTATGTATTTGAAATTCTTAAAGTTCCAAGGTGGCATTTTGATTAGCATCAAATTGCGCAACTTTGCCTTCATTTAACCAACCTCGTATTTCTTCAAGTTTTCGAGATCCCAATGATAAGACTCGAATTTGGGACACCCTGTACAGATTTACCTTAAAACAATGGCTAATTTTTTTTTCTGGGGTTATTGGATATTTAACTCTGTTGTATGGCTCGGACTTTATATCGTCTTTTATTAAGTCAAGAATAAAACTAAACTGTGCTTTATTCAGTCTAAAATATTTTCTAAATTTTACTTCATCCTGTTGCAAATGTCGATTTATTAATGTAGTATAACGACCCTCATCGCGTCTTTGCTGAAATATTGAATTTATAGGAGCATTGCTATGTTTCAGGTTGGCTAATTGTAATAGTATTTCGTCATCCTCTTTTTCTTCTAACAGTAAATATATTGCTAGATCATCCATCATCACGACTCTTACCAAAGATTATTCCCTTTACACTAATAATTTTGCTAACGCGAGTTTGAGCCGCGGTCCTAAGAAACCACCTGATTAAACGGCGGCCGCATGCGTTAGTCGCATTGCGTTAGTCGTATGCGACGGCCGCGTGGAAGGGACCACACCTTAAGAAATAGTCCAAAAAACGCATTAGCACTCTTGATAATATAAAATTTTTATTTATAGATTCCTCTGATGTATATGTTCATCAAACATATAAGAAAGTAACACTAAAGGATGAAAAAATTCATGTAATGCCTGTGACGACCAACAGTTCAATACAAGTCAGTGGTCCAAAGGTACAACTTAACGGGCTGTTTGATGGAAACGAGGCACTCAGTAAGTACTTTCTTAAAGTAGATAAAAGTATTTGGAAAAACACAAAATGTTACCATTTAAAGTAGTTTAAATTAACCATATACGTTAAAGTATATGGATTAAAACACAAAATTTTTCGTGATAAATATTGCGGATAAGGTCACAAAAGTTTCATAGCAGATTTTTTCTTATGTGTTTCGCATAAATGGAACAATCACCATAAGTTTCATGGTGTCTAATCATTTTTCTAAAAAATAATTTGTATAACATATTATTCTATGAGATCTTTAAGAAAATTAGTAATAATCTAAGGCTTTTACTCGTTACTTACTATAAACTAAAGGTTTTAACACAGACAAAATAACAAATTTTTAAACTTATTATTAACATGTTTAATTTTTTTTAGATACAGCAACAAATAAAGCTATCAACGACAATGTAGATGAATTATTCGGAGAACTAAAACCAGTGGTGGAACACACAATAAGCCGAATTATGGAAGATATTTTACTTAAGTCCTTAACAGAAAATATTCCATGGGATGATTTGTACCCAGTTAAAAAATAAATTAGGAGACAAACTGTTAAATAATTTCTCATCTATATAGCTTTCAAATTACTAAAATTGCACATACAAAGGCCAAGTTCTTTATTTATATTTTTTGTCTGTTTAGCTCTCATCCATCATATAGTCACAGTGTTTTAGCAGATCATCGGAGATATGTAAAATCGTTGTGTCATCCAAGATTTGAAGAGGACTTCGCTAAAATAATAATTTAGTAGAGGTGATCTAAGGTTTGATACTGATGAACTATTCTTTATCTGCTTCGATTATATGGAACTCGAGTAAAATCAAAGAAAGGAGAACTTTGGGGGCTTTACTCAAGTTCCATAGAATCTAGGAAGCAGATGAAAGAAATATTTAATCTGTGGAGCTCAGTATACTAACCCCATTAGATCACCTCTGGCTAGAATTATTTTATTTTAGCAAAGTTCGTCATTAAAATCTTGGATGAGAGCTGAGCAAGCAGATTTTTATTTCACGTATTCTTGCAGATGATCTGCTAATAGAACACGTGACATATGATGGATCAAATGGAATCAATCAAAGGAGTACTTTGGATTCGTCAATGCATCAGTTAAATTATTTGGGATTTCAAAAACAAATAGTATGTCCTATATTTAGGGAGAAAGACCAAGAGGAAAACGAATTTATTTTAATTCGGCAAAAAGCATGTAGACATAATTTTTAAGACCCGTTTTTTATTAAAATTTTAACATACTGAGTAAATCAAATGGCAGAATGTCATCAATAAACACCCTTTATACTATAACCTTTTTGACAACGCATACTATGCACTTTTAAGGACACTAACATAAAATTATGACGAAATTTTATAAATGATTGATTAATTTGTTGTGACAGATATTATTTTAAAAAATTAGGAAGATGGTAAGGTAATTACCATCTTGCCTATTTTTATTTATTATATTAATAATGCTATTTGGGCAACTTAAGCAATAAGTTTGCTTGTTACCTCCGACGTATGTTGTTTATATTTATAAAGGTTTTAAATATATTTGTACTTTTATTATATTGTTTGTTTTATTTTCGTCTATTGACTGTAGTATTTCTGCAAAAGTTCTACATATTGTTTTGTCTAAGATAGTATATTTTCTGAAGCAGAAACACAGTTTGGAAACATTTCTCCTTTTACCTCCTAATTGTTATCAGGGTAAAATGTAAATATACCTTAAAGAATTAATTGGTCAAAAATGGTCAAATAATTTCATAATTTGGTCAGATTTCATAACAAAAAAATTAAATGTGTTCAAGGACACTTAAAAAGTTTTAGTACCCCAAATTTAAGATGCAGGTGCCCGCAATAGAAAATTTACTTCACAATGTCCAGAAAATAATTTTAAGAACTTCGGCTACGCCTGCGTCAGAAAATCCAGTGTTTTAAAGACCCTAATATCCATATACAGATGATGTTCGAAAAATACGTATACAATTTTTTTTATTGTTACCCTATTTTGCTTAGTACGTCTAAACGTGTTTAAATCTAACTTTTAAAGACGCGCGTGTTTTAAAGGTTACCATGGTTCATCAATCAAAACACGAGAAACGTGAAGTCTAAGATGACATTGCCAACTTTTAACCTCAAATATTGGTACATGTCAGGTATTTTAAAGCAAAGAAATATTGATCTGACACGAGTACTTTATAACGTCAAAAAATATTACTAAAACAAATTTTAAAAAATAGCGTAAAGTATTCATAAACATTTCGAGAACTCTGGCTACGCTGACGTGCTCGAAAAATAGCGCGTGTTTTAAACACCTTAATATCCACTTATACTTAATAATACATTATTCTGACGGACGTCCGACTTCAAATAAAAATACATTTTATAAGCTTGAGAAACCCTGTTTAACCAGAAGATACATTTTATGAGAAGGTCCTAAAATTAATTTAAAAATAAATTAATTAGTAGGGGAAAAAGGAGAGGAATAATCTTAATTAAATATGACCTAAATCTAAATCAGTGCTACTTTTTAAAACTAAATAATTTATGAATAGTAACTAAATATAAAAGTACATATATACAAGAACACATCATAAAAAGAACATTAAACTAGATATCCAGTTTTTACTTGGAAAAGCTCCCTATCGAAAATCGCATGAACACTCTTCCAATAAATTCTTGGACAGTTTTTCCAATCGTGACTCAATGTAGGCCTTAGATCCTTAAGCAGTTCATCCATATTCTGATTTAAAATTTTATTTGTTTGCTCTGTAAGTTCTGGATTATTTCTAAATAAGTTGTGAAATTGAAATTCTGGTTTCCGAAATCAATGTCGTCTATTACTGTCCCTGTAAGCTTTAGATATTGTTTGTCCTGCTGTAACATCTTTCCATTCATTGTTGCTTTAACTACAGTCAGCTAAAAATACAAAAAATAATCATATAAGGCAATCACTTTACGGGTATTGCCTGCTTTAAACCCCTTAAACTTTTAAATACGATGCACTGGCTAGTTATAAAGTGATCTTCAACGCCAAATAGAGTAGTAAAACTTTTAGGGTTGGCCCACGCAAAAAGAGTACAAAAGAGAGGAAAGTAACTATTCCTAATTCGACAAGTGGCACAATTTAAATCAAGCGTTTTATACGCACTACCACTCCACAGATAAAAATGCGGCATTGCGCAAGACAGAAAATCCCTATAAGGTCTAACCTTAGAAAAATGTATGTCGAATCACGGAAGGCAATTTTCCACGATTTGTTTATAAAAGGGTCGACATTTTCACCTGCGTTAGAAAACCACGGAAAACGGAAATTTAAGGGGCCGGATCGCGTAATTACATACTATACTATTACTCAGAGCAACTGCGACAGAGGTTGCTCTGAATCGCAGTATAGATTGTAGTGACCAATACGCGCAAATTTTCGCTTCATAATATACTACGGCTCAGAGCGTGGTTAAAATGTTATGTAAAATGCTATGTATGCATTGTTTTAATAGTGTGAAAATGTGTTGGATTATTATGAACCTTTAATAATATTATTATTTATTGTTTTTTAAAACTTTTTTATCTATTACGTCCATCGTTATCATAACTAAAATTTAAAAAAATATAATATTGATTTGAGTAATTTACAACGCCGTAGTTATTGATATTTATCTTTGTTAAACTGTTTTGTTTCCAAATTGATCGGTCATGTTTCTATTATGACATTATTTTTAATAATTATTAAATCTACGTAAATCACGACTTATTCTTGAAATGGATACTATTGTTCCGTGACACCCCGTATAAAAACACGGATCCTGGTTTTACACCTTTTTATTGGATATCAGGTTTACAAACGTTTCTATGGTAACACTTTAACGTAACCTAATAATGACAACTGTTTAACCTTTAATCTTAAACTTTATCTGTCGGGAAACCAAACTTAAATGTGGGATTTCCTTCCGGGTATATAAAGGGAAAAGAAGGGAAAAATCTAAAAAGTCTAGAGTTGGCGAAAAATTTTTAATACAGGGTGGGAAAAATGTAAAAGGGTGTCTCCCCGTAAATAAAAAAAATTTTTAACCTTACATTTTATTAACTAAAAAACTAACTAAAGTCCGTAAACTATCTTTAACATATAACTTAATACATAACATTTTTAAGCTTAATGTTTTATTTTTAAGAGTTTATTTTTCTATTTTTAAACAAAAATATAATATAAGTACATCAAGTATTTAAAAAAGGGTATTTTTTGTAGAATTAGAAAATTAAATATTTTTTAATAGATACAAACCTAATTTTTAGAACTCTGAAATACTTTCCTCTGGAAAAAAAATGAAAATTTTCCCGGGGTAGTACTTATCCCAAAACATTATTATGCTTTTTGTTTTTGTTATTATAAAGTTATAAGGAGTAATTAAATATATTGTATCAAAACAAAATTAAAATAGTTCGGGACATTAAACAAAAAAAATCGGGTCTAGGATTTATCCGGGCAATAAAACCAATTAAACCCCCTTTTGTAAGTACCCCACCCAAAAGAATTTAACAATTTTATGGGTGATAAAAACATCCCAACAGCTTTTATATAATATTTAATCCGCCCTTTGGGGCAGTATTTTAAAAAAAGGGAAAAACCGCGCTTTTCTCAAAAACTAAGGACAAAGAGAAAAACCTTTCACCCGGGGCTCTGAGAATATATAAAATGTAATTACGGGGCCCGGATCAATAGTTTAAGCATTAAAGCTTTTTTTGCAGGGGGGGGTAAAAAATTTTATTCTTCCATACATTTTCCTTAGGGACCAAAGCAGCCAGGATTGGGGGTGGGGGGGGAAACAAAGAAAACCTGATTATTTTTGGGTTTTTTTTGGATCGTTTTTTTTAATATATAAGTTTCAAATGGGCAGTGGAGGGGGAAAAAAATAAAAAAAAATCAGAAAGCTTAAAGAAAACACGAATTTCTGGATTTCCTTGTCTTTTTTTTTATTTTACAAAATTTTTTGGTTAGTGAGGTATCTCCAACCTTTGTTTAGTGATGATTAAAAAATAAAACAATGGAAGCCCCGGGTTTTTGGGTTTAATGAAATTAAAATTGAAAAAATTACGGGGAATTGGCGACCGATTTTCCCCCTCCACAGATCCCGCCCACTCAAGTGGTAAAATAAGAAAAACTTTTTTAAGAATGGCAAGACCCCCTAATTTAAATTTTAATTTTTTTTTTTTTTAATAAAAACCCTAGTAAAAAATTTTAAAAAGATTTTTTACTCCCCCACTTTAAAAAAGGGCAACTAAAATTTTTAAGTCTTGGGAAAAACCTATTTTTTTTATATTTTCCCTAATATTTTACTCGGGGGTTTTTGGGGTCCCCAATTTCAAATAACGAAATTTAAAAAATCAAATTTAAGATTTATCAAAAGGGAAAACACTAAATCCGGGGGAATATGGATTAAACTTTTTATTTAGGGTTCCCCCGGTGGTCCCCAATTTCAAAAACTGAGGTTAAAAAAAAAAAAAATAAAACCGGATGGCAAAAAATTTTTAAAAATTTAATTGAAAATTGTTTTTCATTTAAATTTTTTAAAAACAAAAAAATATATATTAGAAGCAGTTAGTTATAATTTTTTAGAAAATTATACAAAATTGCAAAAATATATAATAATTGAAAATTAAATAAAAAAATTTAGGGACGTTAATATTAAATTGGAAAAAAAATTTTTATAAAAAAATTTTATATATTTTTTTAAGGGTTTTAAAAAACCCCACAAATTATTCAAGGGGGACAAAAAAGGTATATTAAAAACCAAAAATTTTTAAAAAGCCTTTTTTACTTTTTTAAATTTTTAAATTTTTAAAAAACTTAATAAAATATGGGATATGTATTATTTTTGAACAATTAATAAAATATCTGAACTTATAAATGTAAAAAAACCATAATTTTTAAATTATTTTTAAATTTTAATATATGTTTTTTTTCAATATTTTTTTTACATTTTTATTAAAGGTTTCAAAAAATTTTATATTTATATATATATATATATATATATATATATATATATATATATATATAAATATATATATAAAATATAATATATATATATATATATATATATATATAAAATATATATATATATATATATATATATAAAAATTTAATAAAAATTTTAAAATTTTTTTAATTTTTAACAAAAATTTTAAAAATGTTTTATAATTTTTTGATATCTGATTTTTTCAACAAACCCATATATTAACCCTTTGATCAAATTTTGTTTTTAACAAAAAAAATTTTTCAATAATTTTAAAAATTTTAAAAAAAAACAACCTTTTTTTTAAAACTCTAAAAATGTTTTTTTTTATTCTTCGGATTTTAATGTTTTTAATTTTATAAACCCCATTTTGATCTTGATTTGGGTTAAAATTTTTGACCCCAAATTTTGGGTTTTGGGGAATTAGAACCCCCGAGTTAAATTTATTTTATATTCTCCGGTTTTTTTGTGTTTTTAATTTTCACGCCATTTTGGATCCCCATTTTGGATTATCTTCTGATTTAAATTTTTGAATTTAGTATCATGAAACCCTTATAAAATTTTTTCCAAATTTCAGATTTTATGTTTTTCCTTTTGATACCTCATTTTCCATTTTGGGTCCGCCATCTGGGTTTAGATTTTTCCCTTTAATCATATTTTGGGTTAGGGACCCCAAAACCCCAATAACAAATTCAGGCCAAAAATCAAGAAATAATAGGTTTTACCCAAAGATCAAAAATTTTTGTTTCCAAATTTTTCAAATTAAAATTAAAAAATAATTAAAAAATCCAAAAAAAGGGCTAGAAACTTTATATGAGTTATTAAAAATAAAAAGGAATTTAAAGGCCTGATAACATGATTTGTGGGGCACACTATTGTTACTGCATGTTTATTCGATTTGCAAAAATGATTACTCTTAGGTTTGTATCATATCTTATTATTATTATATCTGCCCAGTTGATTAGCGTCCTGCATGTTTTTAAAATATTCTTCATTTTATATTATCGATACCTTATAAATATCGATTTTTATTTTTTGTAAACCGATCTCAGTTCTTTGCCCCTACATTTAGCAATAAAAATATCTGGTTTCTCATTGTTCAATCAAAACTCAAAAATCTCCTTTTGATCTCAAAATATTCGATGTTTATATTTTGATCCAGACTGAAAATAGTGATTGGTTCTAACTGTTTCTTGATGCCTGATCCAGATCTAATCCTTTATCTCTTAATATCGACAGCATGGAATGTGATTATCGAGTTTTTCATTGCGGAAATTGATGATCGATTGCTGGTTGAAAGCTTCTCATCCGTATTTTGCCGAAGATGTCTACATTTGCTCTCAGACTTGATATTTCATCAAATTCTTCGGTAGTCCACGATCTTCCACGATTGATTGCTTGTCAACGATCGGACTACTGACGTTTTGATGAAGATGGCGATTCATTCACGCACTGACCACTTTTGCTCTGCAACCCCATCTTTCTTATTTGTGCCAGAGTTTGAAAACTGAGACCATGACGAGGTTGACCACGAATTGTTTGGCATCATTTGAGGCGTGGAAGTTCATTGAAAACGATACACTCGCCGGCTAACGCTGCAAATATAAATATCGACAGCATATCTAGCATGAACCATGCATGCGCTCCTCATAAAGTACCAATATTTGCAGCGGTTGTAACGAAGAACTCATAGTTGTATATTTTATCACTCACGAAAGTTTATTGAACAAACACTCACCGCCGTGTTCACACATCAGCCGTATGTATGTCAGTGACACAGATGAAGATAACCAGGCGACCAAGATGCCTGGCGCGATGATTTTAAAATGCTCAACGGCGTGATGATCTAGCTTTATCGTGACTATTACTTTCCTTGGGCTCCAAATGAGTGACGAACCGTCATATATGGTGCGACGCTGATGAATGATAACCATTTTCAGAAAAACATCAAACAGCGATAAAAGCAAAAAGCGCCGAAATGAGTCCAGAACTGTTTCGTACAGTTCATACCAGTTCGAGGCTGACTGATCTCAACATATCTGAATGAACGCAGGATCGAGAGGAGATGATGGACGAACAAACGCCGCTTTCGCTTCAGGGAGACGGGGGATCAGGAACATTGCAACTGGATTCACGATGGAGAGATGGGGAATCTCGCACTGATCAGGTCCCAGATCCCATTAGAGAAAATATAAAAAAACAACAGATCGAGGTTAGCTCCACGGGTGGAGGCAATCACTGACCATACCTGCTCAATTCACCTAATGAGTAAAGTCGAGCCTTCTTTCAAGGCGAATGAAAATATGTTTTAAAGCTCACTTACCTATCGTTTGAGAACATCAGTTGTCCTGATCCATCAAGATTAGTAATATATCTTCAAAATCATTAAGCCTTTTTATCTAATATGCGGGCAGACTATTCTCGTCCAGATTAATAACGAATCTTTAAATAATAAAATATTCCTCACATTCCCAAAAAAAATAATACGGTAATACTTAATCATCGTTTTATATAGGGCATAGAAAAATAATTTCCTCAGATGTAAACAAAAACCACCCGACAAGATGATTGGTCGATCTTGTGTTGATGATTTTAATGACGATCAGTAATTTAGTAGTACATTTCTTCATTTGTCCTGGGTCTTCTGGTGGTATAGACAAATATATTAGCCAACAATATTACCTTTGAGAGATTTGATTACATCACATTTACGATTCTCGGTGGAAAACTACGGTAACCATTCCTCGATTGCTCAACACTGTCTTTTATAACTATTATTTAATTACAAATCAGTTCTCAAAATACTTTCTTTTCCGTACCTCATGGAGCAAAATTACGTGCTTTCATTAGTATTAGATACCTCGATCAATATACTCTGATCGTTTACTTGCATCGTTCGTATTTCAGAAAAAAGTTGGTGAGTCTGATATCAACTTAAGCTTTTGTTAAAGACAGAATATACTTAGCCTCATCGTACTGTGAGACAGACTTTGCATCATTTCTTTTTTTTGTAAACAGTTTATGAGAGCTTGTAAACCACACGTAACAAAAATATGCACATCGTAGTGTGAAACACAATGAAGAGTGAAAAGCAAAATGTTTGGATGATAATAAATTTTTTAATCGATTTATCAACACAAGATTTATGAGTGTGCTATATGGAGATATTATATTCATAATCCATTTAACATACGACTGACTATATAACACTGAGGAAATTAATTGTAATAAATTATAGATACTGTGGTAATACGCCGTCTCGACTGCTTCTTTCCTTTGGGCCACGCTTGGGTTACCATGGTTTCAATCGAATTGAGAATCAGCGAAGCAGTAAGTAAATACCCATTTCAATCGTGTATATTTAACAAGGTATTCACATTGTCGATCAAATGATACGAACTTTAATTGGTCGTCATTTTCAACATGATGATCAGCGTATTAACATATATTAGTATAGTTTATACGCATGATTGTCGCTTATCTGACACTGGATAAAGTTAAAGACATCAAAACTTTTAATACGGTTGGCACCCACGGAGCGCTTAACATCTCCGCTAGTTCTCACCATTTCATGATTCAATGTTACGATAATCGGAATATCGTAGATCAACGATATTTTTCTGATTGAAGAGATAAACCAAAAAGGTTTGACCAGTCACGATCATCCTCACTTCATTTCCATCATTAACACAGCAGTCAGAGATACAGATACTTGCTGAAACCTTAGTAGCCTTCGATGGGGCATGAATCGATAGTGAAGATTGTTAATGGTACTGGATAGCAGAATTGACCAGCACGAAGATCATTCAAGACTTATCGTTTTGGCAAGGAATTTTTACCATTAGGCAAGTTCGCTCAATGAAATGAACACCACTACCAGACAGAATTTCCTTAGTCTCCTTAATAAATTGTAATTCTTATAGATCAATACAGCCTTCCCCGACATGACAATATTCTTTAATATAATTGTCTTGAGTTTAGAGACGGTTTGACTTTATTGAGTCCTTCAGAATGATTTGTACTCTGATTAATGTATCACAAAGCCTAGTCTCAAGCCACTGGTCAACCGCGACACAAACCAAACCTGTCGCTTTTCAAAGACAGTAATGTGAAACTGAACGCATGATCACCCCGCATCTATTTTGCTTTTAATTACTGATTTAAATAGTTATTTCTGACATTTGAATGCAGACAGGACACTTAGCTAATTGCCCAGGTGCTGATGGTCTGCCTGCAATCTCAAAACTGACAGAATTACTAAAGAAACAAAGACTTATTTCATCAAACACACAAACAAAAAACGTATCAAGAAGATAAGAGAAACACATTTGTCTTTCATCTCCATCTCAACCTTGGGAAATTTGCCCAACAAAACATTCCATCGCTCAGACTGGTCTCGGCCTGTGGAGAGCACTGCGTTTTATGGCAAAAATGCTGAGGCTTAGTGGTCAGTGGCTTGCCAAAACGGGTGCAGGGCGCCTCCAGACACAAAGCCTGGTGAAAAATGACACTTGTCAGCAAGAGGCCTGATTTAAGCTGAGACCTCTTAATAGATTTTGGAGGCTGCAGAAAGCGATGGAAAACGGCAGATGGAATGATCCTTACCCTTGGAATATAGAAGACTTCTAACGTTGATTGTTATGCACTGCAACTGACTGATAAAAACTCTGATCTGTAGGTATCGTTATAGGCAAAACGATCTTAAAAATAGAAAGAGTTTTGAAGAACGCTTGTCTTCTCATTCCTGCCGTCGAGCTTTCGTCCTCTCGCGACGAGTTGGGTGGCTCCACATTAATTCTCGCAAAAAATACTACCGCAAAATTTACTCATTATCCAAAAGAATTCGGTTTTTAGCTGTAACGGCATTGCAGCACGGTAATAGAACAATTCACAGAAAGAATCTAGACTCGATTAGTTTTAGTACTTTTGCAACATAGACTTAAGTTATCATTTTGTTCTAATATTTGTTATTTGTATTTAGTAACATTGTTATATTTTCCAGATAACTCCAAAAGATAAATCAATTATTTCATTAAAAGATTTATTAGTAAAAATAGACAGTTCAATGTAGGCAGAAATATCAAAATTTTCTTTGTGCAACCGTTGGTTCAATCAATAACTGTGTCTATCATATGCACTCTCAAAATACTATTTACTGCAAGATTTGTGGATGCCGCCTTCATTTGCCACGATTATCGTTATTTACATTTATTTTCTCAGGCTTCAGATCAACTGGAGATTCTGTTTGATCTTGATAGGTATAACAGCTTTAGCCTTGAAGATATAGGGGAATAGGAGGCCATTATTCACAAACCCAGCCATTCAGATTTAAACAGAAAGGCAACCCTTCTATGAATTGCTTAGACTAAATGAGCATTTCTTTGGGATAAAGAAGCGGGGATGCCTGGGGACACCAGGATATTCTTAAATAAAAACAAAACATTTTCAAAAGTGAATGCCGCTGCAGGTTTCACGTTGCTGAGCTGTTACTGCTGAGATGATAAAGTGAAAAATATTTGATAATAACATGTGTCATATTTTACATGCGTGAGTTGATATAAAAAACGTTGATAATTAGTTCATCTGAATTATTCACCATGTTACTTTTCGACATTAAATACTGCAATATTTTTTAAACAGAACGAATGATATTTCAGGAAACATCAGCAGATTTACTTTTGGCCCCTTTGATACATTAGCGGCCTAATATATATTTATTTGACGGCTCATCGGGTATGGTAAAGTCCCACTAAACTCAGTTGCACTGAACTAGTTGATTTATTTTTTTTTGAACTTGGATTAAATTACATGTTAAATTGATACCATTTTTTGTAACTTGACTGAAGATACGACAACTGCTTAAGAGATTCGAACAGCTTGTAGGTGTATTTTGAATGGCAAGTTACAATGAAAAGATTTGACCCATCGAATTCCCACTTTTTTCTTATCAATCATCATAACAAATTTATCAAAAGCTGATTGCGAACTGAAGATTTGTCGACGTTTTTCCTCTGATCTTTATAAATGAAGACCTTATCATGCTTTTTTAACTTCACCATACTGTGGTAACGTGGACTTTGTTTACTTACCTTTTCGAAAGCTTCGATTACTAAAAACACAGAGGTCGAGCCACGATCGGTCAAGAGTTTTATTTCACTTCTCTCGTACGAAGTTCTGTTCGAATTGACAGAAAAACGTTCAGATTAGCTCACAGGTTGGCGTATACAATCATCGCATCTTTCACGCGCAACATTTTTTATCTACCTCGGGTGCCTCCCGACGATCACAGCAAACATACAGATGTTCTGTCCTGCGTAATAACCGATGAATTAATTCAATGCAGTAGATAAGACTAGGTAATGAAATATTTTTTAGTTGTCATTTGTTTGAAGATGACGCTGAGCGCAATTTTTCGCTTTTTGTTGTTGAAGTTGAAGAAAGAATATTCGAACAACATTGTTTCATTACGTGTACGTTACATCGAGTTTGTCAAACTCAATTAGTTCATTTCATGATCCAGACCAGAATTCCTCGCAAAAATAAATAACACGACACTAAAATTCCATTTTGTTAGACAAAAAATTACCCTAAGCAAAATTGTTCTTTAGAGCCTGAGTAAAAAAAAAATTATTTTTACGTTCACGGGAACAATGGGATTTTCGAAAAATGATAATACCTGGGCACACGAATTCAATGTCAACAAATAGGGTTATATCTTTTCATGAGTTATATTCCTTGTAAACACATTTACGCGACGTACAATGACTTACAGCCGTTAACTGGCGCAGTTCGTATTGTCCGATATCACTCCTGAGCAGCCTTATAGTTTGACAGGGGGCACATGACGCCGTTTGGCTGCGGACCCTGGGAATGGCGTCCAATCGAATTCAAGCTCCGGCATTGTGTAGCCGGCGGTGAGGTCCGTCTTTGCCTCAGTCCAACGATCGATGAAAAATCAGCACTTTCTCAACAACTGCCATAAAGTGGAGAGGGGGCACCGTCATGCATGAACCACATTAAGGTCTGCTCTTAAGGCACCTCCATTAGTCCAAGTAATTTCTGTTATAGAGAGAGTGTGGTATATTTCCACCAAAGAAAAAAATAAATTTGATTGCCACATAATCACGCAAAGCCTACTCGTTTGTTTAAACAACAAACATTTATAACAAGAAAACGATTTTACCTGAGAACCAGAGATACGAGAAAAATGTAAGGAACTTCTAATTTTGTCTAATAAAATACACCTTGGTGCCTACCGTACCGATATTTATTTCGCGAAATTCTAGTATGCGAGCCACCCGGGCCACCAACCACGCAAGTCGACGAGTCTGTAACAGCGTTTACCTTTTAGTATGCGTGATTACATTATTCGAATATTCTTTCTCCTTAATTATTAATGTTAAAAAAACGGGCGAAAAAATTTTGGATATCTTTATTTTCAAACGAGCGACATTCAAAAAATATACCATTTCTTCGCATTATATCACGAGGATGCTTATTTGAGCTTCTTCGCACTGAGTTTTGAAACACTGATAAAGAATGTTAGAATTCTGATTAACTTGGGATAAATTTCAGCATTTTTATACTGAAAAGCCAAGAATATCAAATGTATTAAATACAACGCTTTTTAGTTTTATTGTGTTAATTCTTAGACGGCAAAACGAATATATTTTTAAAATCAAACTGGTTCTCGAAAACGTTGTAACGTAAAAACATTTTGGATCCCCGTACCGAAAATAAAATATCTGAAAACTAAATATATACCAAAATCCTCGAGGTTTATGACGGGAGACTTTTTGATCTCACAGTAAATAACATAGGCTTGATGAACTGAAATACTATTATTAGCAAATCGAACTGTGCTAGAGTATCACTGTTTTATGCAAAGTTTGAAGAGGCGACCATGACTACTTGGGAATGAAGAATAAAAAAATCGTTATTAACAAACACCATAACTCTAACACAAATAGCTGATTTGCGACGACATCAAACATCATGGTTTATTCATTCAGCGTCGTAAAGATTAACAAAAAATAAAAATAAAATATAAACAGTAAACTTAAAAAAGAAGAAGTCCGCTTATTATTAGTTGATATTTCCAAATAAAACTTCATATGCTACTAATGATTAACACAACGATTATTAATATTTTATGTTTATATGATAATGTATATTGTGGTAAAGCTTCTTTAACAATCACGCCAACATTTAAGGGGTTGTTTTACCATTTTAAGAAAAAACTCACATGAACAAGTTCCAACACTTATCTCGAGATATTAGTTAAAATTTTTAAGAAATATTTTTTGTCATTGTTTGATAACATTTCAACGATTTCATGAAAAATACGCATTATGGAGTTGATTTTTTGATCTTATAAAACATTCTTATCGCTTAGCAAAGTCATCTTATTGTTCAAAAGTCATATAAATCGCTCTTTTTCTGTAATTGGTCTCAATGAGCATGCAATAGGTCAATTTATTTTTGCAATGGCGAGGCTACAGGCCCAAATTCTACTTCACTGACAGATCACTGGGGTAATTCTTTGCCTGAATATCTAGTGTCAGAGTCCAGTGCCACCGCCGAAAAACAAAAAAATGTTCTTAGGTCAAAAATACTAGTGAGAACTGCACACTTCACTTACAGTAATATAGTTATGCTTATGAATGGCAATAAAAACATTTTCTTGGTAAAAATTTTAACACTTCGTATCTCAAAATGGAAGCTTTCAGAGCACTTAATATATGGGATTCCCCTTTAGTCTCAACGAAACATCCCAGATTTAGCTGACTGAGTTTAACATATTCTAGAGGGCTGATAATCATTTATAATTTAGCGGATGTAGCACTCCGTAGCAGGAAAACCAGTTAAAGCCATCTATTCAATCAACTACGATCGATGGCGTCTGTGACAATTAGTAGGTGCTCAGTCAGGCCGCATTCTTTTCCATATTTCATCTTCATCACACCAGCTGGTTTCCTGAACCTCCGCATAAGATGAAACAGCTTCGAGAGATTCTCACACGAACGACTTATATTTTTAACAGATTGGAAACATAGTAAATTAGTTTGCTTGATGGTACTGTCAGACAGACTGATAATGCGGCAATGGTGCTCGCTATACACCATCATCAACCGTTATATAGAGAACTCAACGATTTTAACGGCAGTGACTTATTTAGTTTTGAAAACGATTGTTTTTAAAGACGTTCACGTAATTTTCTTTCAGCAGGTGGAGAATGCATTGTAGAGCGGCAATGTACAGAGATTGATTTAAACTGATGGCTCGCCTGATTTACTTTCAGTGATCATCAGTCACAGATTTTTCCAGTTGCACACAGAGACCAAAAATCAACAGCGCCAAAAACAACAAAAAGATACATTTCACAATGTTCCATTAACATTGATTTGAAAAATATTTTAACGATAATATGATAAAACTTAGGTTCAGACTGAATGTCAATCGCAGAAGTTTATTGAAAACACCTTTGTAGCTTTGTCGATATTAACAGAAATAAATTTGCCGAAATGAGAAGCAGTTCTCGTACTAACATATTTATCGTGACGCTCAAAGAAAAAAAATGTTCGATGAATAGGTAAGCCGAAACACTAGTCTAAGCCGAGAATTGAATGGTGCGATGACAGATATCGACAGATTGAATGCCGCTGAAAGATAACATGGTTTATTTTCTTTAGATAAAGAAGGAATAAAGACCTCTGGTTTGGATGCAGCAACCTGAGAACGATAGATGAACTGAAGAGAGTTTTTGGTATATTGATAATCATTTTTTGAATATACAACCAGAAAAAAATTAGTTAATTTATGAAAAGTTTCGAGTTTGATCTTGATTGATAATAACGGATATAAATTCATACACATCGGGCTTACGATCACTTACATTAAAAAATAAACATTACGATTAAATTGGGGTCAAGAACACCCAGACGACATTATATAAAATGACGCAATCACATAACTGGGCACCGTAATGAAGAGGATATAATAGCGACGCTGTCATATAGCGGCGATTTTGCACACTATCGTATTTTTTTAGAATAGTTTTCTTTTTCTTTGTAATTCCGTTTGCCAAGTATTTCAAAATATTTGCTTGGCCTGGCAGCTTTGCTTCCTGACATTTTCACATTTTTTACTACATGCCTGAAAACATAATGCTCTCATTCACGTCCAGCCTTCGCGTTTCAAATGTCACTTCGTGGTGATGCACGTTTTTCTGAAAGAGTAAGAATAGATAGGTGGCCCTCCACGATCCGTCATCAAACGAACTCACTACCGCTAATTCCAATTGTTTGCGAATAATTCTGACTCCACTTAACCATTCCAATTCCATAATATTTCAGGAGCGTAAATGCCAACAAACGAGTACATTCGGTTCCAGTAACACGATGAACGAAGAGGTGGTATCGCTCCAAAAAGTGGGCAGCAGAAATTCACGTCATTTTTACGGTTAATCGATTATTCCAATTATTCTTGGCAAATTTTGTGTTATATAATTATTGTCCATAGAAACCTCAGACTTTCCCTTCAAAATATACAGATATTTTAAAATTGTCATCATTTAACACCACATTTCATGAAATGTTAATTGTCAGTTAAAATTTATTTATATAATTTGCAACTGAACCAATATATTTTATTGTTGTTCAACATGAGGTAATATTAGGCAATTTTTGTAATATATTAGTATTTAATCAAAAAAGTTTTACCATGGAGGATTTGCATTGCTTTATCAGTTCTTACTGTATCTTTCTTCAAAATAGATATTAAAAATCTGACACCATTAAAAATTTACAGGCATTTCATGGTGGTAACTGGGTGATCACCATTTGTCCGCAGAGATATAGATTATATCGTCAACGTTTAACATTTACTCCAGCGTAATTTATTTTACACTCTTTGTTAAATATTCACCCTTAAACCACCTTAGACATGCACTTACTTTCAGAACTGTAATGGCATACGGCAAATTGTTATCTTAGACACAAAACAAAGAGTAAACGGATTGATGCTCAAACACGAACCGACATTAACGTATATGGGCTTGGGTCGATCGAGCACTTCGTTTGTTGACTTGGGTATTTCATCGCTGAATGATAACACGCAATAGATTGCTTTTGACAGTTTATCGAGATTTGCACCTGAAGATAAAATCTGAAAAGGGGTTATTTTCTGTTGGTTAGTAGCTGTTTTGTCGGCTGAGTTGTAATTCTTTTGTTAACTTTTATTAGTTTGTTTTCATTTATGCATACATAAACGCTTTTTGTATATTGTTTCGTAAGATATCGAAAGGTAGAAACAAAAATGACGGATATAATTATACTTAACAACAGTTTAAATAAAAGATCAAATGTAAGATTTAATAATACCTAAACTTACAGTCTCCACTAAAACACGGCTACCATACGAGTTATCAAAATCCCTGTTTTTTAAATAACAACACTTTGACAATCGGGGTATCAACGACGCGAAGGCGTTATAGTTAATGGTACCATATTATTGACACTGAAAAGATATAACTTCTTTTGTTGCTTGTCTGATTTAAAATTGAAACAGCCAATGACATTCTTCTAATAGTATTTCAAAATGAAAAAGACATTAGTAAACCGATATATACGAAATGGATATCTGATTTTGTTTGCTTAACATAGATTATTTATGATATTTTAGTAATACAGCAATAATACCTGATTATTTGGTCAGGAACCAAAATGTTTATGTTAACTAATTAAAATACTTAATAGAGTATCGTGCATTTAAGACGAGTGATATTTTATGTAATGATGCAAAAAGTATTCAGAAATTCGTTACCACCAAAAACACATATGCAATATTAGTTGTTCTCATCTCTGTCTTCAGTACCGAGATCTAAAACCAGATCATGCCTGTCCACTTCTTCGCTTTTGACTTCAGCGTTTTTTTTTGATTGATTACCGTTTTAACGTTTTTTGATAGATACAAGAGACCATTTTTTGATAATATAGATAATACAAGAACGAAAGCAAAAAGTGAATAATCCTATTAATTTTACATTGTATTTTGAAGTCGAGATATTTTTTAATTTTACGTAAGATCATCTCCTCTGAACGAAAAAAATGAGATGTGATTGATTTCATCGATTTTG
This sequence comes from Listronotus oregonensis, assembly GCA_019359885.1. Classification (NCBI taxonomy): domain Eukaryota; kingdom Metazoa; phylum Arthropoda; class Insecta; order Coleoptera; family Curculionidae; genus Listronotus; species Listronotus oregonensis. Next base: position 22,252 of record JAHBCN010001366.1, read on the forward strand.
AGATTCTTACTGCAGATAGAATTTAACGATATTCTACTGACTTAATAGAAGTTTGGTGAATAAGATCTTACAATTATCTTATTAGATATCGTTGTTTAGTCATGATTTTGTTGATATTTCCAGGCCAGGAAGCCATTGTAAATCGACTTGAAAAGAGAAGACAGATAAAGATAAAAACTGTAAATACTGAATGAATTGTAACATTGTTTTTTCCGAGAGAATGGCAGCAACGAAGAATATTCTTGTAAGAGGTACTGAAATATAAAGATTTGAAGTAATATAATATCCTGATTTTTAGGCGGCGTTTCTTTAAAAATCAATCAAATTGAAAGGCAGCCTTGGTCGATTCAGTGCCTGGCTTACTCTGGAAGGTATTTTGTTATTTTTAAAACAGCAACATTTATTAGCTATTCTGAAATTACCGCGTTGACGTAGGCGATTTGAATTTTTTGTCGGGATTTTGCAGCAGCTTATAGTATTTCTATGCCCGCTGATATTATTAACTACGACTGTTGATGACATTATTTCAGCATTCTTCTTGATATCCATGAGAATTAACGATCCTGATAGCTTTCAAGATAACAGGTTTCAATTTTTTCATCCTGATCTATCAGATGCTAAAATATTTTATCGCTTTGATTTTGCATTGACTCAAAAAACGATAACATAACTGATTTAAACCAGATAAACCTTTGTTTATCCAGACTTTGATACGATGACAGTATGCAATATAATTTTATTCGTTATTGTTACTGTAGTGCAGCTTTAAATTGTCCATAAGTAATATTATCCCAACATTTTAGTCGCGCTTTATTTGCGGATATATGCACTTCAACGACTCTAACCAAGACTTATTTATAGCGAGAAGACGCTCTTAGAAACATCAGAGATTATGGATATTTATCAGCACACTTACTACTTTAGCGCAACAAAGAAACTGCGTAGCCAGCATCCTCTAAAACCGGGATCATGCGCTTCTTTCTTCTCTGTTGACGGGCAGTAATGTTACCTGTTAGTTTCATACGTCCTCGAAAACACGATTGAGTCGCCTGATAATGACACTGATTCCCCATTCTCGCCGAGAAAATTCCCGCTATCATAATATCCATTTAGTCATTTTCTGTACTTCGACGGTATTTAGCTCAGGCAATTGATTTATTTCAGCTGGGGGTGCATTCGGTAGTTTATAGATTTATATTATCGATTGTATATTTTGATTTATTATTTTTTAAATGCCGGAGAAAAATTGACTCAAACATAATATTTAGAAGCTGCCGTGACGGCAATTTTCAATATATCAAAACAGGAGACAGTTATCCAGAAAACGATCTGATTACTGTGTAATACTGATCAGCACTTTGCTTACTTTTGTACCGATCATTCAATGAATATTATCGATAAATCGTTGCTGAGACTGATATTATTAGAGCACTCATTGTAATCTCAAAAATATATGAATTGGTTGACTGTGTTTCTTTTTTCAGCGATAAGAACCTGATCGACTGACGAAATACTTGATTAGTTCAACTTAGCGAATTAAAATTCAGAACTGTTTGGAAGATCACTCAACCATAGATGATTTAAGAAAATCAACATTACTTATCCTGAATACTGGCATATCTCGGGTGAGTAATCAAAAAGCCCATCCCGTTCAATACTCTGGGTTACCTCTCAGATGGGCATTTAGCGAGTTCACACTGTGTTTGGTGAGTTTGTAATGCTGAGAACAAAAATATGTTCATTATGAGATGCCTATATTCAAACATTCTTTTAAATAATTATAAAAGATACGTAAAATGCCACAGAAAATGTCAAAAAAGGAAACTGCATCACATTTACAATAATAATAAAAACAAACAAAATAATTACAACTGGGGTCAAATAACAGATCCCTTGTCTTTTGATCTATGTACGATATTCTAATTTGTTTTATTTGAATATTATGAAATATATTTTTTTATTTTCAATTATTATACGATTTAATTACACGGGAGGGGAAGAATAACATTATTTGAACTTTGAATTAGCTTCACGAAGAAATGATTCAAGCAGAGGTAAGTTGAAGTCATAAGACTTTGTTAAAGTGAAAGAGGCCGTGACTCTGTCCATAAGACTAATATTTCCACTCATTGAGTTTGAAAACCATTGAGCAGTGAATGTGTAATCTTCATAGACTATTTGGCTCTCATTTTCATGATGACAATAAGAGTTACTTCTCGTTCAAAACATGCGCTCAGAAAGTACTTGGCAGTCCATTAAGCGAGCGTAGGTTTCGACATTTGTATTTTCCGTAGATTACGTAAAGACATAGGTTATTACTGATTTGCTATCACTCGTCGCCTTTTTTATGAAATAACGCTTTTCGATGCCTAAAGATTGTTCATATGATGTTCAGCACTTTGTTTCTGCAAAGCATCGTTAAAATGTCAATTTTTTTTTTTTCGTTTCGTCTGTATATAATCAAATTGATTGTAATCACACAGATGTCATCGACGCATTTTTATACGTCACTGCTATCGAACAAATTAAATACCTTTATTTTTAAGTTTCGACATGTCAAAATTTAATATCGCCCACTTTTTACATTAACAATCGAGATTGACTGAGAAATATTAATTGAAGCTCGAAACGGATATATTGGGATGTGCTTAAGATCGAACGATACAAACGTAACTGAGTTGTGCCGGGATGGAGAATGGCTCACGAACGGCGAACGTCTCACATAAAAACATATACGCATATTATCGTAAAGTTAAGTCCACAGAAACAGCATGAGCTGTAGCGCGTCAACGTAGCGCGCACGACATGTCAAGCGCTTCGATCAACTAAATGACATGCTTAAGAGGAACACGCAGAAGAGCGGGATGATATATTACCAGAAAGCAGAGTACTTCACTTTGAGCAAAGTTCCCCGTAGCTTCGTTGAAGACAACCGGTTAGGTGAGCCTCTGTCCACCGCCAGGGGAACCTTACACCCATTAAATTTCCTTAACTTGAAGCTGATCATCGTACTTTGGCATTATTGTAAGCCAACATTACATTCAAGTCAGGGGACAAAAACGGGCCAAACGCAGTTTCAGATCGTTATCTGAAGTAGTCCGAAATATCAAAACCTTCTAAAATCAAATACATTGTTCTCACTCAAAGAGAATTTAGATAATAGGACCTCTAACTCATGGAGAAATAACTGAGATTGTAGAGAGGTAAGATAAGTGTCATTTGATTTAACCATTTCAAACCAACAATCAGCGTTATGGTACAGCAGTTTTAACCGTCATTTTTACACATACATGTAAACATGATATTATACACAATGAAATATTATCGACAGTGCAGTGGAAGCGTCTTCGCATGGCCCAGTAAATGCCAACAAAGACAATAACCAAGAAAACACCCAGAATAGATGAGTTTTTATATATATGTGCTCATTAGCAATGAATAGAGAAGAAAATTATCGAACATCGTTGATGTGAAGATTGAAACCACAAGAATGGGCAACCGAATACTTCCATAAATATTAACAAACGAACTGGTTAGCATCGTGAGATCGGTTGCGCCACTGGAGATCACCGCGCCGCCTCGCGCGAAGACGTCCCGAGAGAAGAAAGATGAATTTTTACTTTATCGATTGACCTTATTTGCTTTATGCAGAAAAAGCGGTAGCAAGGATCAATAATTGGTAAACCGAGAAAATACGTTACAACATATGATATTAATAAGGTTTGAAGATATCGAATAATAAAATATAGATACTGATTTTGTAATGCACCTTTGTGCGATCATCGAGGTTTAAACTAGACATACATTAAATAATACTTACTAGTTTTTTCTGGAGATCAAAGAGATATCCGGATTTTGGCAAAATATCAGGCGTTTCACTCTAGTTCGCCGAAAGCTGTTACTTCCACATTGAAAGGCATAAAATACAAATAGCCGTTACCCAGTTACTGTAGCCATACTATTTTTAGCAGTCTTAACAGAAAAAATATAAACATGACAAAACATTTACTCAATACGAACACCCTAGCAACGTATCCTTAAATAATAACTCAGGCACACAATAATGTTTCATAATAAAGAGAATACGGTTTATGTTGCCTGGTGATTTTAATGAGCTTACGATTTTGCGATCTATACCTATTTATTCTAAGTATTTATATTTGTTAACATATTTGGAAAACAGTTAATTAAAGCGCGAAATCTTCGTAAATGTAAGCAAATACCGCGAGTTATTATAGATAGCCTGATCAAACGAAGATATTTTTGTATTGGAGTACAGTTGGCGAAATATGTGCAGTTTGGTCCCCATTTGTTTGTATAGTCTGAGACACACTGACTGTGAAAGATTTTGGTAATTTTTTCAACACTATGATGTCTCAAAAAAGTTTTTATAGCTTTGCCTTGAACACAACCACCCTTTATTTGCATTAATTTGTGCAAAATAGACACATGGTGGAATATAAATGTCATAAAATAATAATAAGATTATGAAATGCAGTGCTGAAGAATTATATAACATGTGGGATTTCTCATGATGGCGCCCGAAAAAGGCCGATTGATCGTTACGTGATCATAAGCAGCCACAGAAACTCCATAACACGACGTTCAAACCCGATAAAGAGATTTTGATCACTTTAAACTGAGTTGAAAGAGTTTGACTGATAAAGAGCGATCATGGTTGATCTCATCGGTTAGATAACTGTTTGTTCTAGCTGATTGACCATACACCCCAGTAAAAGCTGGCTCGACCATTTCATTAGTTCGAGTTCAGCCAACGAAAAGTCCGAATATCTGAAAATCATCATTTTTTGATGTCTGTTCCCTTTAATACCAATCGTCATACAGATAGAAACAACAAAACTCAAAGAACAATAAACAATGATTTCATTACGAGTTTTTTACTGTCTGATCGACTTGGGTAAAAATATGAAAATACTGTATTCTTATGAGTCTGACAATTACTTGTAGTTGATAATTTTGACAGTTTGAAACTATCATAGTAACCAGAGAACAACATACCAGCAGTTTCGAACAATTCAAAATTAAAACGATATTGATTGCGCCGAACCCAACAGCGCTTTCGACTCCTGTCTCTTCTGAACAAACCCATTGTCGCTTGCGCTTACTGATTTTTACGCTAGTATCGTTAGATGGGGGTGAGTTTGAAGCGCACTACATACAGTATCTTCGACATTTAATTGCGTAATTATGCTCTGTAAGTTGTTATCTTTAACTATCAAAATACTTATACAAAGTCAGTTTATTCAAAACCTTAAAGAATCGAGATCTGCTAATACTTCTTTACTCGCTAAAGCCTTAAAGAGCAGAAATTGCCCATTGGACAGCAGGCTTAAGATCTCACAACTGTAAACATCAAAAAGAGCAAACATTGTGACAGAACTGGTCTACCTTGTGATCTTATCACTTTAGAAGCTGTGATATTTCTGGGATAGAACTCGGCTCTCTTATTTCCACATGACATTTTGTGCAGCTTTCTTTAGTCAATGAATGGAAAATTGGTATGCCTTTTATTCGATGTACATTGTATATCGTCGTGTGGTGTTATCTTGATCGTCTTTATCAGTATTAGTTTATATTCACATGTAATAGAATTCTCTTTTGTAAACACAATTTTGTTCGCTTCAATGGCGATAATTATGATGTTAGGAACCTCTATTCGAACCTCTGAGTCATCCACCACATATCTCTTCACGAGATGTCTGAGTGAGTAGCTTCGAATTTATTTCGTGTTCCAGCACTGAATGACATCAAAAATCAAGCCTTCACTCCTCGAGCTGATGGTTCATTGAATGAAAGTGAGGTCGCCAATAGCGGTAAAATATGGCGATTTAAAACGAATACTCAATCGGCATGTATCAGTAATCAGCGATGAGGATAAAAACATGCCGAGATCGTAATATGACATGTAAACAGGTCAAACATGCAGCGAACCCATCCATGTTCCACCTGACGCACGCAATGTGCATATTGCCGAAATCTTCGTAATGTTTTATCCCTTCAATAATCACGTTAGCATTTTTTACATGCAGTAAATATTCGATTTTTAAAATACCATCATGATTTCATATCAATTAACGACTACCACCCATCAAAATAATCTAACAAACACAATAGACACTTCGATAATAGAGAACTGAATCTTCTGGTAGATGGTAAGCAGATTTTAGAACACAAGCAAAGAAAATTCCTGAAAACTGCACATTTCCTTTACTCCTCAGAGCTGTTTGAAAACAGAGACAATATTTTAAGTGGTGATTTATATTTGAATTGAAGTTTCCTAACATCAATTGTTCTAGAATTAAAAAGCAGGCAAATTTAATATTTACCAAAAAGAAAATTATATTTTACATATAGACACCAAACTACATGATAAAAATTGTCCAAGGGTAAGATGTTACCCATAATATATTAAATATACATCAATTAAAAAAGGGTATGAGATCTCCTTCTTACTTTTTTTTCCATCTATTGAACCAAAAAGAGGAAGAAAGCTTACATACGGTAATATTATGTAAATAAAAAGCCAAGTTCCTATCCAAATATCATTTTAAAAATATTAAAAACGTAATGAGACCGTTCTGGTCCACAATTGTTCATCTTTTTTGTCTCTACAAGTTTTAACAGATTCAAAACTATTAATCCAACAAACACTCACTGCTTACAAACTGCATAAGTAAAAAAAGAACAAAATTGTATACTTAATATCTTGATCCTATGAATTCTTACAGTACTTTAATGAGAAACTGGCTCTTAGTTTATGAAAAGGCTTCTTTGGTGGTTAAAGGATCTTTATGCACAGAAGGACGCGGGCGACGCAAACAAATAACAGACATTTTGGAGCATGTAATTTGAACTGAAGTCACTGACTGAAGATGACGCGACAGCCTGAGACAAGTCGGAGAGCGCGTTGACATAGGTTTGACCTCACAGTAGTCAGTAAACGTCAGAACCGCCAGATTCATGCAATCAACTGTCATGTTCACAAAGTTTTGGATTGCTTGGAACACTTGGGTGTTGTCTTCCACAGGTTTGCTGATGGTTTTCAAACCACAGAGAGCTTATGATCCCATTGGCAAGGGAATTATCAGCATGCAGAACTGCAGTAGAGAACATTTTTACCTATTTTGTTAGTAGGCAGAGTTTATTAAAAAACTCTGTAGAAAATAGTTTGGTTAGTTCTTTGAGTTCGTTGTTTTGGCCCACATTATTGGCATGAAAATATAGACATAAAAACACGATATTTTTGATAATCGGGACTTTTTTTCACAGAAACGGATCTGGACTTGTGAGAGCAAAGGATCAGGTCGAAAACTTTTTTCGAATGATTGTTATCAATTTAACAAAAAATAATTATGGTGGTTATTCATTTGAAACCAAAACAAAATCATGTCAAAAACGAACTGAAGTTAACCACGATAGCTTTTTTTTTATCAACAACTGTTCATAACTGTTTGAAACCGACTGCGTTCGATACAAAGACCAATGCCTGGTCGAAACCTGTCACAAACTTTACAGAGATTTCAGGAGAATGAACTTATGTCTGTGGCGGTATCGAGTTTGACTACTTTTCAAAATGACCGTGAAGAATCCACATGTTATATTTGTTCAGTTAATTATCATTGTTCATTCTGGTTGTTACTTTTGCACATTTGTATTTTATTATTATTATTTTTTTTAAATTAATCTAAATAAAGTGGATTGACTTACAACATGAGTTAACTTTTGTGTCTTATAGATAAATATAGGTATTTGAAAAATTACTTGCATCTTTTCAAACTAGCCAAGATGAAATTCCACACGTATCATTCTTCCATTTAATTAAGGGACCCAACTCCTTTTTTTTCTTTTTTCTTTCCCTCGATAGCAAACATTCAACACAAAATATCTGCCTGATGAAAGCATTCATACTAACTGCAACCAATCAAGTTATTTGAAAGATTTCACTTAATTAACTTGCTTTTAAAATATGTGCTCAAATACTTAGAATCAAAACTAATTAACAGAATATCATAAAAACTGTCCATACTATAATATTTAGTATACTGCATAAACAATAATTTCTCTTTGACAGCAACATTATTATTAAATACCAAAGTAACTATTATTAAATTTTTGAAAGCATTAAGACGATCGCATGTAAGAAATGATCGTAATCATGTTTATACTTTTCTAGGCAAAAGTTTTCCCTTAAAAATATAGTAACTGCACTGAATAAACAGAACAATTTGAGGTAATGACTCATTTGAGTGACGATTTTAGTAAGTTAACTGGAAGTCAACTAGAAAGCCACATAACTTTATGGTTTCAACTATAAGCACACTAACACTGTAGTCAAAACCGGATATACCTTTGATCCCTAGTAAATGATGAACACTCCATATTTGAATAACTGCTTTAGGGGAACAAAAAGATATGTGTAGTTCTGGTTTATTTATTCAATTGAACTAAAAATTTTGACTTTTAAGTGGCATAATTTATATATTTTATTTTATCTGATATATCTCAGGAAACCTTTGAACTTTACACAGAAGGGCATAAACCAGGTATCTTTACGGCCTGCACCTATTTAGATCCTGCTAATATTTACCTTATTTGGCAAACTGTGTTTATAAAATAAGTTAGCAAGACAAAAACAAAATTCTCTTCTTCTCTGGATTGTTCCTGATCACTAATGAAGGCAGCGCGCCTTTGGGCTTTATGCCTGACCTCCTGATAACTTGGGTCATCAATCCTCCTGGCTATCTCCTCTTCCTTACAAAGCATAAGAACTCGAGACTAGTTATTGAATATGATTCCAGGCTTGCCTGGTTTGCTTCAACAACGTCTGCCTTTTGTGATTCAACGCTTCATTGACTCCGCAGAATATAGAATGTTTTCTCCCAACTCACATTCAAACTGGGTCCCATTGTATAAGCCCATCTGTCTTGTGTTTTCTTCTTAGTTATTGAAACTGTTAGTGAACTTTACCTAATACAGAGGCCTTTACTATCTGGTTAGTCTTCTGCCTTTGGATTCTGCAAACAGCAGTTCTTTTTTTATCATGATTTTGTCCAATCATGTAAATTAGTGATGTGATAATATCTTAGGCTTCTACCACCCAGAAGGAACCAATTAAACCATGTTTGGTCAAGGTCCGGCTGTTTTCCATAAGCGCCAGCCTGATTACGCATAAGAGTCATCTTCGCTTTTTTTCTCATTTTCTGAAGACGTTGGTCATGTGTTTGAGTCTCAAGACAACCCAAATATTTTACCCCTCCCAATAATCTGATTTGTTTCAACTTGAATAGGGGTCCTGGGTTCTGTGACTTCTCTTTGGTAAAGCAGACAAATATGGCCGGATTTGTAGCTGGTTTCAACGTTTGTTCCGTCTTCTTCTCATCTGAAACTATGCTTAGGGCCTATTTGATGATCCTAACTTAATACAATTTATTTAACATCGTCTGGTGACCAATGTTTGATGTCCTTCAGAAGGAAATTAATATCGTCCATTATAAGGTCCATAGTAGTGGGGACAGAACTCCTTCTTGGGATCTCGTCAACCCAAGTTACTGGTGGAGTTTCTTCACAACTGAAGTATACTGTTCGCTTTTTAGGCACACCTGTCCAACTGCAGCTTGTTGCGTCGATCCTCCAGCCTGATGCGTTTCGATAGATGGTGGACGGCACAAGGTCTTAGATTCAGAAGGTACCATGAGTACCCCTGCATGCTGCGCCATTGGAACTTTTTCATGAAGTCATGCTGTGTTTCTCAGACGAACTGCAATGTATGCATGTATGTTTTATGTGTGAGGTCTGTTCAAGTAGACATTTCTCCTGATGTACCATCCAGCACTTCTCTAGGGTCTGAACACAAGAGACTACACACTGTTTGAACCAGGCTTTTGTCCTGATCCTGTCCATTTTCCTATACTTGGAGTGCATGTTACCTGATTATCTCCAGGTTGTTATGAGAGCCCAAAAATTGGGCAACACTTTGACATGTCAAGCAAATAAAAATTGTTTAATTTATTGTCGCAAGTGACGTATAAAAATCACACAGATAGATATTTATCTAATTAGTCAATTAATTGATCGATATAATGGGCAAAAGCGAAAATTAGTTGGGCAGTGGTGGTTTACAGGCATTCTGCTAGGATTTTTACAGCTATAGACACCTTTTAAGGTTTAATTGGTGCTGCTGAATATAAAAATGGCAAGTGGTAGTCAATTAATTATCAACTTATGTGCGGCATCCCTAATCACACTGATGAGAAATACAAAATTATCATCCTTCCTTGATATCACCAAATACTAGAGTGTGACGAACGGGCGTAAACTCTGTATCATCACAAACAAGCCATGATATTCATGAATTTTTGTTCACATTAACGGTTTTCCAAACCAGGTTCGATTTGTGAACTGGTTCGGTTTCTATGGGTTAGGTCATTCCATCATCTTAATAAGCTGGGAACACCGATTGGCAACGCCGCAACCGGCAAGAGATTCAGATCGGTTTCCATTTAAGGCTCAATTCAAAGATCGCAAATAGCATTGATGATCACTTAAAGAATAAACTAGGTATAATAATTGAAAAAATAAATATATTTATATAATATTAAACTCGAAACAAATTAATCTTATGTGCATGAATGGGCGTATAAGAACACATGTTGTTGCAAAGAATGAAGTCTGACTTAATACTAGTTGGGGTAATTGGCATCATTTTAGTTTGTCATTATTTATTAATGTGTCGGTTTCTTTTTTGTTTTTGATTTGTCTTTTCCGATTTTTCAGGCATTTTGTTATTTCTTTTTAATGATAATTCATTTGAAAGAACGTTTGAAAATTATAGATACCAGATCATAATGAATATAATGAGTTCGTAATCACGAATACATTGGTGAGATAAACTCACAAAAGCCTCTTCATAAGTAACCAGCTTAAATTGCTAGATCAGCAATATATAGTTTTTTGCATTCTTCTCAGCCTTTGTAAGTTACCTTCAGTATCGGTCATTAATACCTTCAAAACGCAACATATGGAACAGAACGTCTTTAATAATTTTGTGAGAACCTTGAAAACCGCCAAATGTTGTAGACAACCAAAAAGTATTCGTCGCCAATTAGTTCCTTATTTTCAACAAGAACATAGATGCTACAATTATATTTTTTTTTACAATTTTGTGGCAGCATAATCCTATTAAGATAAATTGAAAAAATTGATTTGTCACTTCTGAAGATTCATTAGTATTCAGTTTGCAAACAAAAATTTTCAGTAATTGTACTTTGAGGCATTGTCCAATCAAGATCATTTCTTCCGATACAGCTGCGGTCTCCTGTTTTTTTGGATCCAAGCTGAAGAGAAATTACCATCAGAAGTGGTCAAATGGTATGTTTGAGTCTGACTTTTTTTTCTCAGCATTAAAATATCATCATGTTAACATTGTAATATAAACTCCTGAGAAGTTCATTATCAAACTTTTCTGAATCAGTAGAAATTTTATCTCTATGAAAAATTATATGACAATCAAATTTTAGAAATAATATTTAATTATTTATATAAAAAGCAGAGGTACTACAGAAAAAGTGCAGAATAGGTGTTTGCCTTATACGATCATTGTTTCAAGGTTATGTCAAGCTTGAACCCAGGTAACAATTTTTCTTTAAAAAATTCAATAAGAGAGAAATGATCAATTTAGATAGATCTGCAATACGCTACTTTTTATTTTACCCCAGTACTCAGTGGTCAATGATAATATCCCCACCAATGTCTGATGAACTCAGTGATGCTATCTTAAACCAAAGTCATTTTAAAGCTGCGATTGCTGAAAAATTACATATATTATCCGCAATAAAACTTTTGACTTTCAGAATTTTATTAGATAAACCTGTTTACAAGGTTTCAGTTTTTTTGCAATAAGGTCCCTTCCTGCTCACAGTTATACTTTAATTATTATTATATTCACGCCGACCAGAGTATGCAAGAGGTGACTAAAATTATTCAAAACTGGATAAAAACGCGTTTTATCCAGCTCTTTTTGTTCAGCTGAAGCGACACTGTTTTGAACAAACAAACAAAACCAAAGCTGGTAAACATTTATTTGGCAGACCATGTCAGGCAGTTAAATTTTTGTTTGCTATATTAGAAAACATTGATCTGGTTAACTGTGGTTGTCCAGGAAGATCATCAGAAAATAATAATAACACTGAAAATCCAATTGTATCTAATAAGTGGTGGCACTGGCACCTATGTAAACGCAATAGCAAAATCAAAAAGAACTACTGCAATTCCAAATAAGGCCCATTTTACTATTAATTTAACGTTAATATTTGAACACTGTTTAAAATAATTAAAAATATCTCAATTAAAGTTAAACACTAATCATTAAAACATAATTTAATTTAATTATTTTTTAAAAAGCACCACAAAAATGTCAAGTTCCATTTGTTATTACTTTATTTAAGTAATTATAATGACCAAAATTTTCACCCGCAGATTTTGCTTTTACAATTAATTCAGAAAACTCACCTTGGTCACTACTAAATTCATAATAAAGATCCTTATTATCATTCTTTATCTTATAATTATTTTCAAAAGTTGACGAGGACCCACAATAACACAACAGATGAACAGGTCATTCAATGTAAATCATGGTGATCGTTACCAGCAAAACGTACTGCTGTATTCAATATTGCCAGATTTCCTGTCTACTGGCTTGTTAAAGAAGTAGGCTGTAAGAACTCATCTGCTATGCCACCACCAAAAAAATGGTGGAAATGAACCCCCATCCCCATTTTTCACCATTAAACTTTGTAAAAGAGAGAGATCTGAAACCAACATACCATGCAAATATGGTAGAAATTCCGGTTTGTACTCTGATATTTGCACTAACCAAGTCTCCAACAGACTTTTTTTTGCTTTCCAGGTTTTATGACCATCTGTATTAATAAAAATGGTCTGTATTATACTAAAAAACACGTTAAAGTTGAGACAACTCTAGTAAAAAACTGCTATCAAAAAGAGTGGAAGATGGACAGAACTGATCTAGTTTAGACTTTCAGTACTTGAAAGGCCAAGATAGAACTAGTCCTGATTATTGCATATGTGTTTTTGGGTGAATTAACAGAGTTTGAACATTTTATCATTACAAAAAGTAAATAATATATGATTCTTAAATGCTACACAATTATTCTCTTATTAAATTATTAGGACTGGTTTGCTATTGTAAAACATTTTATTTATTCCTTTTTTGACTCTTAAATAATCAAACTTATTATTGCTGTATTGTTTATAAAATATCTATAGTACTTAATGATCACAAACAAAACAAAACTGAGACTGATTCTGGGCATTAATATATCAGCTTACTAAAGTAATATTTTTGTTAGAATGCCTATTAGGTACCATCATTGTTTTCATTAAACTTATTGTCATTTTCCAATTTTAAATCAGAACAAACCAAAAGCTGATTAAGAAATATTCTTTGCTAAAATAATAGTAATTAATTTTTTAATTCCTGTCACAATTGATCTTCATGTGTGTTTAATCTTGGATTGTGCAAAAGAAAAGTTGACGACAAAATATAATGAGTTTTTGATACTGTAGAGATAACTATTAATAGAATTATTTAAAGGGAGATTTTGTAAGCTTAGTATAATATTAAAGAGGCATATTATTGAAATATAACATTGACTTTTAAAATAAATTACTTATTTAGAACTCAATATAAGTGCATTCCTGTCCACGTTTGTTTCTGTTCGTGTGCATATTTAATATATTATTACATAAAGATAAAACCATTTATAAAACAAAGATGAAAACAAACTAATAGTACTTACAAAAAATTTTCTTTGGGCCTGTTTTTAGTTAAAGCTGAAAAATGAAAATATGATATAGCAACCAGCAAGAAATAACTTTTTTCAAGATTTATTATATTTCAAATGCAATCCTGATAGAAGAAGTGAATTCAAAACAAAATTATATAATGCTTAACTGGTAGCATCAATGGCTTGATAGGAATAACTAAGGTAATATAGAATCACAAGGAGTGTTCGATCCCACGAGCCCATACAGCACTTAACAACATCTAAGGTTTGTGACGAACCGTTTCATCTGTTTGTTTTGGTTTGAAGTAGTATAAACAATTTTTAAAATATTATACATTACAGTTCTAAAAGGGTATATTATCTTAAAATATTTTTTAAAAAGTTGAATATTTAACAAAATTAATAAAATAATCATCTTCTAGCAAACAAGAACTAAGACGTCCAAATGATAATCTATATCTCAGGACAAATATAAAAATCGAGCACTCCAGTTGAAGGACGATCTTGAAGGAAAATTTTTTAAATTTTAACTTTTAAGTTTCTATTTATTTAAATACAAAAATAAAACCTAATATTAAATTTTACTTACGTCTATCAACTTTTTTGGCCTCATGTCTATTGAATAGAACACAAAAGAGTACTATTAAAAAAAATGATAACATAATGTCGAGTTTCATCGTTTACACGCCTAACAATACTAAGTATAGGAATAAAAAAAGGTGTATGTTATGATAACGAGGTTAAGTACAAATCAATGTTACATAAAACTAGACATCTAATTATCCTTCCGTTGCAGAAAATAGCTCAATTAATATAAGTCATATAAAATCGATGCTGTCCTTAGACTTTATACTCTAGTTTTTTTCTTTAATTTATATCAGTTTATTGTCCAACAGGAAGAATTTAATCCTATAAGAATACACTTATAATCAGACATTAAATACAACAAACACATTTAAATACATTAAAATTTTAAATTATGATAATATAAGTAGACAGTTATTATAAAATTTGTAAATATGAGAACGGCAGATTTTGCATTTAAAAATTGCAGATTTTTTTAAATTCAAAGCTGGATTTTATTTGATTAGAAAACCAAAATATGAAGTTATTTAATTGCACAGATCAATCTTAATCTTATCACAAATCAAATTATACCATTTTCGCGAAAAATTAGTGAAGGGAGAGGGGAGATAAAATTAGAGAAGTCTATGAGTGCTGGTTGGATATACAAAAGGTTAAAAGCTCAAGTGAAGCAATTAGGCTATTGCAAAATTTATAAAGAATCGCGCAAATTATACAGTTTCTTAAAGACAAAAAATTTAATCGTTCAAAAAGCAATTTATGATCAAATCCACTTACTGGGTAGTCGTCATCCAATTTATATGATAAATATTTATATGATATTAAAGAAAAAAAAATAGTGGTATATTGGTACTGTCCTGTAGAATAAGAAAATAAGATTTGACATTCTACAGATAGTATCACAAATAAAAAAAAATCATAGTCTTGTCCCTTATTTTTTTAGGCAATTCTTTTGTCTACATACAATATTTAATATTATTTTAATTCGGTTGGCCGGAAGAGGCAGAGCAAGAGGGAAAAAATATCAGAAGACAAAAAAGTTGCATTTTTAGTTGCTTAAACTGAAAAAAGTATAAAAATTGCCAAATATGTAAATGGCTTACTTTTTTTTACAATTACTTTTGATAAGGTGTCCCCTGTGACGCCACTGAACTAAATAATTTTAATTTGTTTAGGCCTAAATTAGGCTCTGATTAATGGAAATAAAACTGACAAATTTAAAGAAAATCGGCTAAAGGGTATTTAAGATAATTATTCATCATTAAAAAAAATTTGAGCAGATTTGATCAATTGAATTTTTTCAGTCCGACGCACGGTTTTCACCTAGAAAATTGAAATCTTTTTGCATGGTGATATTGTTTGCCGATATTGTTATGATCATGCAGAGACATGGCTTTTATTTTTTAAGCTAAAACCGTACATCAAATAAAAAAAAAGTGACCAACTTTGCTTATAAATGATTGTGGATTTCAAAAATATTTTTTATTTTAAGAGAAATTAGGGACGTACAATCAATATCTGCCAAAACAGGTAGGTTGAATTCCGTACGGACGCCACTGGTGAAGATAAAGAAAAATGTAGCACACTAAAAAATGCCTTTTGATACATAGTACATGTATACCAAATGTTATTAAAATATCTGGTGGTATTACTGATATTAATAATAAATGATTTATTTTTGAAAGTTTTACCACCCTGTATCTTAAAACTTAGGACGTTTAGGACATACGTTTATATAAAGATTTCTTTTTAAAATGGACCCAAAAATTGTCAACTTAAATTTTGGCATTCAATTAAAAAACAACCTGCATAAAGTAATCGCTCGGGATAATTCAACCTCGTTTTACTGCCCTCAGTATCCACCTGTCAGTCCTTTTGGATTTAGACACCTTAGGGGTTCATCTTTAAGTCGCCAAAATGGCTGACATATTATCAATGACGATTTTTTTCCCAAAAATTTTGCACTTTCAGCTCTTATTGCTACCCCCTGTATCCAATAGGTTGTCAGCCTGCGCGAGAACATAATTAACAATACTAAATAAACATTTTTTACGGGAGAAACTCCATATTACTGATAATGATTTTTCGGCTCTGGCTCTTAGAGCATTAACTCTATTAGTGGCTGAAGAAAGATACGTAAAAAACGGTAAAATAGTTTTATGGCTGCAGTGGAGGGTTGTTCTTATGGTCGCGAATGAAATTGATTTATACACTCTGCTTACATCGATTATATTCATTACAATTTAAATAAAATTACACATTGAACCCTCATCCTTGATTGACAAAAGTAGTTGACTTTAGTATTAATAATAAAAAGTTAGTTTACTGTAGAAAGGCCAAATAATATATTCGATGGCTGTTCCTCTGGTTGTTATAAAGTAGCGACTTTTAGATATAATTATCATGAAATCATTTGTCTCATGGCCGAACAAACTAAACTGCCTTGTTTTAAAAATGCACATCCTTGTGATAATAATATATGTTTTTGGGTGGTTATTTTGCAAATAAAACAGGGTCAGTAAGATTAATGAGAAAACTATCAGATTTTGCAAACTAATTTGACTAGTGTATAAAATTTTAACAAAAATATAATATAATGCATATCTAAATTTTTTTATGCCACAATCTTGTTAAAAAGTAAAGTGTTATGTCTAGAAAGCAGTACCTTATGGGTTTATTTACCCATTATCTTTTTTCAACGCACCAAGAAAAGAAAATGATGTACTTTCACAGGGCCGTAGCCGAAATTTTAGGATCCACGTTGTGGTTAGCAGGCGAGATTTATACAGGGTGATTGGTAAATAGAGGCGAAAAATGAAGACCCGAATTATTTATTTAAATTTTGAATCAAAAACCAAGAATACTTTCTTTTGCAAATTTTCCTTTGTTTCCAAGATATTTTACTATAAAGTTTTGCCAAAGAAAAAATTGAATCACATTGTGGGTGTCGCTAATTTTAGTTGGGGCTTTCAAACTATTACATCATATGAAATCAAGTTTGACCGTTGTCAAAAGTTAGACACTTTGAGCACTATATAGTTTACAAAACATCACATTTATTACACTACAAGGTAAAAAAAGTTTCATAACATCAAGTGTTCAAAAATACCGCCATTTTCACGAATACAAGTGTGACATCTCTCTACTAATGAACGGTGGACTTCTTCAAAATTTGTTTTAGCATAAACATGTGGCATTGCATTGCCTATCCTTGCTTGTTCCATCGAAATTATTAAGATTAAAATCTAGGGAGTTAAGGTCGGGTGACCTTGACGGCCAACGAACAGTGACCATTTCTTCCTATCCACGTTTCATTATAGTTATTAAGGTATCAAGGGTATTACAAGGATAATAACGCTTAAGGTCGATGGTGTGTTTCCCGAGGGCCTTTGGCCCGAGGGATATACGTTGACCGAAAGCGTTATTATCCTTAATACCCGTGGAGCCTTCAACGTTTAATGTCCGACTAAATATTCTTTATATGGGAAAAATTTGAATGAATTTTGAATGTATTAGTTCAAACCAAATCAAGTACTGGCATTTACCTGAAAAAATTGTCGAAACGTAATTGTGGTAACCATGGTTGTAAGTTATTTGTCAATAAGACAGCACATAAAACATAATTTTGCGATTGAGGCATAAAAATGTCCGAAGTAGTGGAAAATACCCATCTCCCCCAAGATATTTTAGTGAAAAAACTAGGCGGATTTACGAGAAAGAATATTTCCATTTTGAGGCCTGGCTGACGGAACACTGCGTGGACCGTGTGGACGAAACCGTTTTGATGGCTTATTTTCAAGATTTGTCAGAGTCAGAATGAACTATTACATAAGAAGATAAGAAGTAATGAAAAGTTGATTTCTCTGCAACAGTTTCTAAAGCAACTTGGGAGAAATTATCAGCATAAAAAGTCGAAGGTTCTGCTCGCGAACAAGTTATAACTTTTTTGAAAGAAGCGCCGACTGAAAAATATTTGCCAGATAAAGTTGCATTAGTGATAGGTGTATTCGGAGCTTGTAGAAAAGACGAGCTTGTGAAAATTAAGTTTTCCGATGTGCGTGATATGGGTCAGCATATATTTATTGACATTCCACAAAGTAAAAATGGGCAAGCAAGGAGCTTTTTGGTTATTGATGACAGTAAAATGTGCGCAACAAAGTTAATTCGGGACTATATGTCTTTGAGACTTAAAAGTGCACCTATTGATAGGTTTTTTGTGCTATCGTAATAAACGATGTACTGTGCAGCCTATAGGTAAAAATACATTTGGAAATATACCCTTTAAGATTGCTAAATATTTGGGTTTACCTGATGCTAAGGCGTACACAGGTCATTGTTTAAGACGTACAGCGGCAACAATTCATTCTGATGCGGGAGGTAGTTCCGAGAGCTTAATGAGGTTAGGAGGCTGGAAGAGTTCTTCGGTAGCACGAGGGTACTTGGATGATAGTTAAAGCTCCAAATTGGCTAATGCTTCCCTTGTAGTTGGAAAAAGTATTACTTCAAGTAACATAGCAAATGCGGTTGGGTCTGGAAATGTGGAATTTTCCGGTCAGTTTGAAAATTGTACGTTTTACTTTAAAAATAATTTTTATTATGATAAGTATCTTGTGTAAGTATGTTTGTATTTTCGTAATAAATGCTTAAATGAAGATAATTTATTGTTTATTTATTGGTAAATTTGTAGGCCCTAGGGCGTTATTTTTTTAAATAACGCCCTAGGGTAATATTTCGTATTTAACTGACTTTGACATAATATTATTATTTGTCAAATAATATACCAGTCGGACATTAAAGTTATTATCCAATTAGCAACAACATTTCTTCCAACATGCGGTGGTGCACCGTCGTGCTGGGCCCACATTAGGTTTTTTAAATTAAGAGGTACATCGTCCAGCATATTTTCAACCTGATTTTTTAAAAACTCAAAGTACGAGTTAGCATTTAACCTTTGGGGCAACGTTCGGAAGGGTAACAGTGTTCCGTTAAAAATTCCACATCAGCAGTTGATGGAAAATCTTTGCTAAAACTTGTTGGTTGTTACGAAAATTGTTGATCCCATTCCTAGTGAAAATCGATTCGTCCGATCACAAGGTCTCTCGAATGAAGTCAGGATTTTCATTTTGTTGCTCCAATAGCCACTGACAAAAAAGTAGACGCTGTTCTGGGTCCCCTGGTTCCAAGTTGTGAATGCTCTACGGGTGATACGGATGGAGGAGTTCTCTATTTAGCGTTTCTCAAGCAAAATATTGAGTAATATCCAAACTTGTTCCAATACGTCGCGTACTAATTCTTGGTTCATCAAGCACATAATTAATTACTGCTTCTTCTTGTTCTACTGTGTAAGTCCTATTATGGCCGTTTTTGGGACGCTTACCGATTCCACATTCACGAAGTCTTTGAAACGTGTCAGAAAAAACTCGCCTAGAAGATTGCCGTCTGTTTGGAAATCTCCGCTAATACTCGCGACAAGCAGCTAGAGCGTTTTCATCGCAAAATCCATACACATAAACCATATCACCGTATTCTTTCTTAGTGAACTCCATTTTTTGTGATTTGTGTTTAACTTTTAACAAAGGTTAAACTTGATTTCATATGACGTAATAGTTTGAAAGCGCCAACTAAGATAAGCGTCACCCACAATGTGATTTAAAATTTTTCTTTGGCAAAACTTTAATATAAAGTGAAGTATCTTGGAAGCGAAAAAATTGCAAAAAAGTATTCTTTGTTTTAGATTCAGAATTAAAAAATTAATTCGGGTCTTCATTTTTGCCCTACTTACCAATTACGTATAACAGATCCAAGAAGCGACAGTAAATTGAGAAACATTAAATCACTAAACGAGCAGATTTTTGTCACGTGGTCTTGCAGCAGAGGAACTGCTAATAGAACACAAGATAAAAGAAATTATACTTTTTGGTCACGTGTCCATCAGCTGAGACCGTTCAACTAAACTAACTGTAGCCTCTTTTAGGCAATGAATACCACCTGGGAGACAAAGAGGTAAACAGATAAACCAGTAAAGGCTTAAAAGATAGTGGGCCCATAAATCGTCTAATAGATCTTTGAAGGTCTCTTAGGAGCATTGGATAAAATCTGCTAAAATCACCTAAAATCTGCTGAACCACACCAGCAAATCTATAATATGAATAGTGATGGATAAAGTAACAGTACATTATTTACTAAAAAACCTAAACTAAATGGATGTCGTAAAGCATAACTCATATAGTTTCTGTCAGCAGGAAAAAAACATTCCAACATGATATTTATGGGAACGGTCAGGTAGGATCAGGTTTATAACTCTTGGCGAAAGCAGTAGAAAATTGACAAGAAGAAATCTAAGCCTATTATTAAAAAGGTCAGCCTCGACCTGGTAGTATGGCAGTAGGACAAAACCAAATAAGTTTAATGGGCCCAACTCCACCTACCTAATATAATCTTATTTAATCTTACCTTAGAAAACCTTTGATGTTTGTCCTTCTTTGAGCCGGTAGCTAAGACATAATTAACAAATTATTATGAGATATTTTGACGTTTATATTTTTTTCTATTAAGTACTATAAATAGATATTTATTTGTGAAGATTATAGGTAGCAGCAGTAATAAGCGAAGAGCAAGTTTAATTAGCATAATTGCTGGTACAGTAATTTTGAGTATTCATAAAATATTTACCTTTAGAAAGTCATTATTTTAATTATACTAATAAAATTTAAATTATTATGCAATTAAATGTTGTTTATATTGAGTTTTTTCTAACAGTTTTAGAAAATTTAAATGTATTCCTAGGTCTTAAGTCAAGGCGAACCAAAAATACTATACAATTTTTTAATTAGCTGTTAGTATACTTTCACAAATTTAAATTGGGGGTATTTTTTATTTGATTAGATCTGCTTAACGACCTGCTTTGGGGCTTAATGACCAATTCAGAAATTTAACCCCGATGATGACAAAATTCGAAACTTTGGCTTAATGACCGCATTCCTGTATTTCGCGATATAACGTTGCTCGATGGTGTCAGGCTTGTGCAGGAGACGCCAACGAGTTATTAGAACGGCAACCCGATCAATCACCAATAAATTCCATAAAATATGAAATATATTTTCTTCAGAAAAACAACAAAACAATTGGGCTGGTAAATTTAGCTATGTATTTTTAAGGTTAAAATAAAGTATGTGTAATGGGCTGTTCAAGACGAGAGTTCTAGAGTCTATAGAAAATCGTATAGATACAGGGTGTCCTGATAAGACGGTCCTCCGGCAATATCTCGAAAACCCCTCATTGCATAGCTTTCGGAAAAAATATTTATAGTAAAACCAGCCTCGAGAAAATGCTGAACATTATTTTTAAGTTTCTAATTTCACCGCTAGAGGACGCAAAACTAAAAACAAAATTGAAAACACAGATTATTTAAAAATATGCCATATTAACTTTTGTTGTTGATAGTTTTTTATAAACTATGTAAAATTAGAAAACTTTTTTCTATAAAGCGTTTTTCCCTAACCGGTCAAATATAGGGAGACGAGAGGAGCGAATGTACATTTGAAAAAAATTAAATAACTTTTCTTTGGCTTAACCGATTTTGATAAACTAGGTTTCGTTTGAAAGAGCTTTTACCAGGGCTTAAGATAAAATATTGTTATATTTAATTTATTTTTTGTTTTATCTTTAGAGACTGATTTGTGTCAAAGTTATAAATTTTATCAGTTTTTTCCAAAGATTTAAATACAATGGTATTATTATTATAAGCTCAATAAAAAGAGCATAAAAAATTAAAGATACTGGTTAAAATCGCTTTTCGATATCTTAATTAATTCTTGAGTTATTGCCGAAAAACTGCATTACCGTATCTTTTTCTATTATAAGCTATCAGAAAAAGAACGTGGCGTTTTTATCGAGAGTGCCGGACGTCAAAAGTAATTTTAAATTTTGTCTTATTCTACCGCCGAGGCATACGATATGCTCACCGTTTATTTTGAAAATTATCAAAATGCCTTTTTTGCTGCAAGACAATATGCCATAAGATATTCGTAAAGACGGCATTTTAATAAAAATGTGTTTTAACATTTGGCAACCCATTTAAGAAAAACTGGGAATGTTGATACTATTTCAGCACAATAAAAATACAATTAGCCAGAGCCTGTAGATATTAATAAATCAGCTATTATTAACCAGAAGCCGTGTTATTATGAATGCTGTTATTAAATTAATGATAAACAAATAATGAGAATATTGTTAATATTATTTAATATTCGTAAAAAAAAACAAATGGTTTTTGTTGTCATGTCATTTTTGATAAAATCGCCGCGTTGTTTATCTGACAACTTAAAATAGGAAAGAGTACGAGCAATGCAGCAATAAGTCGAGAATTAATTAAGATATCGAAATGCGGTTTTCACCAGTTTTTTAACCTTTTTAGGCTTTTGTCAATAAGCCTATAATATTAATACCATTGTAAATAAAACAAATCAGTCTCTAGAGATAAAACAACTACTACTACTACTAACGTTTAATTTGAAATTAAGTGCAATAGTATAAATACACCTTATAGACTTATTACAGTAATAAAAAAATAAGTAGGAAGGTGTCGCGAGCAATAAAAAAGAATAATGATTAGGTCAAAATAGTTTAAAATTATTACGCCCATAATAACAGCGCATTATAGTGAGTTTGTCCCAGAATTTAGTATCTTTTTTATATATCTTCATATAATTTTGGTAACAAACCTTATTTTAAAATTAATTCGCCAGTTATTTTTATTATAAGGGCTTAACATTATCTATAAATGGTCAATAACCACCAAAAAGTTCGCTAATAATTTGTACTAAAAAATTATCTGCTGTGCCCAGATAGGCTATGTAGAACAGAGTAAAGTGTGTTCAACAATATAGTGCCTACAATAAAAGGGGACTGATGGTAATAAACCACTTTTATTGCGATCGTCTGTCACGGTTTATTGTTTATGGTCAAAATTTGCATACAGGATCGGTTCTTGTATTTGGATAAGTATTTTCGGCCGAAAGGAGCAGGTAAAATAAAAGGTAATTATTCCGTATCGCTGTTTCGGCTGTTTTACAAGATTTTTAAAAATTTCTTTTACAGGCTACTTATGTGGATACCATATAATAATAATCCGGTGGGGGAGCTTCAAGAACATGTTTGAATATTTTGTTTTTTTTTTATTTTAAAATTTAAAATCACCATTGATTTTCTTCATATAATGCGAAAACTCCACTTGATGACAAGCAACTTCTAGTGTAGTGTTGCCAAATCGGGGTCTTTTCTAATACGTCCCCGAATTTTCACATTAAAATATAAATAAAATAAAAGCTGCCAAATCGGGGTCTTTTCTAATACGTCCCCGCATTTTGACATTAAAATATAATACAGAAAAATAAAAAGCTGCCTAACTAACCAGAACTAACCATGACCGCCCTTTCTGGCCGATTTCCGTAGGGTCAGAATGGGCGGTCATGGGTTAGTTCTGGTTGTTAGGGCAGCTTTTTAATAAAAATATTGAAACATATTTTGAAGCTTCCCCACCGGATTAATATTATATGGTATCCAAATAAGTAGCCTGTAAAAGAAATTTTTAAAAATCTTTTAAAACAGCCGAAACAGCGATACGGAATAATTACCAAATAAAATATGTCCTATAAATGGTACAAGTTTTTTTATTAATCCAGAATCAAAGACAAATGCTGTAGAGAAAAAGCAGAACGTAATGTATGTATACAACTAAAATATAGGTACTTGCATACTATTATACACTTAGAAACTATAGCTAAAAACTAACCAGAACGTTGATCTGGTTCATGATTGTGAGTTAACTCGCTCCCTGGTTACTGTAAATTCGGCACCAACAGTATACAATTTAGCTAAACACTTTAAATTTTTCTTGATGCACCTCCAACGCACTCCACCACTCTTTAATACGTCTCTAGGTAATCCTACCATAAACATTACCCTCGGCCGAAAATTTCCTATGTCATTAGATGGTCCCTTTGCTTTGGCCAGGTAGGCGAGGGGATTACCGGCCGAAATTACGCCCGCCGTTGTATTTGTATAATTTGGGTTGAGTATAATCATTTATATTTGTGTTCCCGTAGTGAGAGTTAGTCTGTGCTGTTTAATAATTTTTGTGAAAAATGTTTCGTCCTTGGGAAACTGCCACAGCGGCGCCCTGTGTTACTGTTCCCGTTCGACGACGAGTTTTATCCCTTGATGCCAAAGAAATCGTCAGACATGTTCATCAAAAAGCTGGTCCAAGGGGTTGGGCTTTTACTCCTGCTTTAAGAGAAACCAGCGATTTGACAGGGATACCGGAATCATCAGTGAGAGTTCACATTTCGAGGCCAATTCATCCGAGACGAAAACGAAACGATAGTGGTGTTTCCAGAACCACTGATGACGGTGATAAAGATTTGATAAGAAGAACTATCTACTGTATGTACGAAGAAAACTTGGTGCCTACTATCAGATCATTGCAAACAAGACTAAGGAGCTACACTGAGATAAGGATATCAATTGGAAACCTATGGACACTTTTATCCAAACTAGGTTTCAAATACTGCAAAATTGACAAATGGAATCCCAACGGATTAGGCAATGGCGTTTTGAATATTTGACTGCCATAAGTGATTACAGGTCTCTACAAAGACCAATAATCTATTTGGATGAGACCTGGTATGATACCCACGATACGCCGGCAAAAGGATGGACCGATGGAACAGTGCGATGCTAATCAAAAGCTCCATCGAACAAAGGAAAACGGATCACGATTATTCATGCTGGATCAGAAGATGGTTGGATTCCAAACAGTTTGGGACTTTCGGCGAAGAACATTCAAGATTCGTCGTTGGATTACCACCAAGATACTACAGCCGAGTTGTTCGAAGATTGGTTCGAAAACACTTTACTGCCAAATATTCCCCCGCATAGTGTCATAGTTATGGACAATGCCAGTTACCATAGTCGCCAATTGAAGAAGGTTCCAGGCTCTTCAAATACAAAAGCGGAAATCCAGGAATTTATGCTCAAAACGACATCTACTTTGAAGAAGGATATAAAAAACGCAGCTTTTAGAGGTTCTAAGGGCATTTAACATACAGAAGACATATGTATGTGACACAATTGCAGCATCCAAAGGACATACAGTTCTTCGTCTTCCTCCTTACTACTGCGTATTCAACCCTATTGAGTATATGTGGAGAAAACTAAAGAACAAAGTCCGGCCCCAAAAATACTACACCTACATTATGTCCTTCTGTAATTGCATTAATCCGGCAAAATATAGATGACCCAGACGCTGATTTTTGGGAAAGAACAATAAACCATGTTAAAAAAGTGGAGGATTCATACAGGGCATTTCATACTAACATAGAACCTTATAATTAATGTAGACGACGATAGTGATAGTGAAACTGAATTGATATATTGAAAATATATGAAAGTGAACTAACATATTATATTCCTATAGCTTTAATTTTAATTGACAAAATTTATTATATGTATTTAAATTTTATATCGATATTTAAATGTTATTATAAAATAATAATTTATTGTTATAATGTAGACGACACTGACAGTGAAACTGAACTAAATTTTATTTTAATGTAAATTTAATTTATATTAAAATTTTTATTAAATTTTATTGTGAATATCCTTTAATATGCGATTCTATTAAAAAATTATTTTTGCAAATTTAATCCTGACCTGCATTCTTTACCCAAACTTGCCAATACCTGAGATATTTTTACCTAAGAAGTTTATTATCACCATCAGTCCCCTTTTATTGTAGGCACTATATTGTTGAACACACTTTACCTGGCAAATCCTGTGCTCAGTTATTAGCCCCCTTGCTTGCTGTGCCCAGATAGTTATTGCTCGTTGCCACAATATCCAATTTTAAGGTTTGAGGTTTGGCTTACGATTTTATGTTTGATTCTTCAAATTATTCCAAAAAAAAATAGGGCTTATGCAACTGTGCTTAATAAATAAAAATACCATCTCTTTTTATCCTTTTTATGACTGGGTCTATAAAAATACCTTTGTGCAAATACGTTAAAATAAAATATAATACAGGGTCTTCATTAATGTCTGTAAACCACGTGACCAAAAATGTTGCGGGTTGCCTATTCAGAGGTTGCACAAAATTTAATAAAATATCCCTAGAAATACTCATTGGCGCCGTGCATTTTAAAATCGATTTTTAAATGTCAAAAATATTTTGTTTTTTTAAGGTTAGAAAATTTACCATTTATCATTTTTTTAATAATTGTAATTTGAACCAAGTTATTACAGCTTTTTTGGATAATTTTTGTATGCATTTAGTTTAAGTCTCTTGTTTGTCAATAATTTAGTTTGCTAGATTTGGGTAGAAAAATGTTAGTCAAGGAAACTAGAAGTCATGCACGAGGTATTTTTTGTGGAGTAAAATGGATTTGAATGCGGTTTTTTATTTGATTCGTACGTCGCTACAAACTTTGTAAACAAATTGAATTATTGAATAGAAAAACTTTATTTCTGCATTAAAAAAAAATGCATTTTAAGGTTTGCAGTTAGGTATAAAAATGTATAACTGGGTAAATAATGATGAAATGAGAATTTGATCTCGGGGGTTTTTAAGGTGGCTGACATGACATATGACATTGGCAAGGGTCTACGGAGTACCTGTGCGCGCTGAGGACTAGTGTAAACGTTAACTGGAATTTTACCACAGTTTGACTGACATTAGCAGGATTTGTTGTAAAACTTTAGAAGATGACGTTTACACCATCCTTAGCGTGCACCAGGTACTCCGCAGGCCCTTGCCAATGTCATTTCGTGTTCAGCGACCTCGAAAACCCCTGAGTAGCAAATTCGAGCCCATTTTCATCATTATTTACCTAGTTATAATTTTTTTATAATTGCTAATTTTAAAATGCATTTTTATAAGGCACAAATGCAGTTATTCATTTCCCATTAGTTAAATTTGTTCGCAAAGTTTCTATATGTTCATACGAATTGAATGCAAGGAACCGCATTCAAATCCATGTTACTGTACAAAATACCTCTTAAGGCCATTTTCTGTGACTATTCAAGTCATGTTAACTTGTAGTTTACACAATTTATTTATATTATTTAAATAAAACTACTTGACTTAAAATGGTGGGCATTACTTAGATTTATTTGTACTTTATTAATAAATTAAATGTCAATTATTACATAATAAAAAGAAATTAGGATAATTATTACATGCTAAAAGAAATTAAGATGCAACAATCTACAAAAATTCCAATTATTTAAATATTATACTAAAATAAAAAAGAAAGTATAGTTACATCACAATAAAATACAAGTAGTCATGCACAAACATTAAAATGTAATAAAACTTAAACAATAATTTTACAAATAGCTTTGCAGCCATGAGAGTCTTAGAGTATCTTTCTCTTTAAAATTTTTAAGTCAGTAATCAAAAATGAAGTTGGTGCCCAGGTATTCTTTAACGGAAAAAAAACTAAAAGTTATTGGGCAAGTATCATAATAACAAAGATAACAATAATTTAATAAGCGAATAACAATTAACACTATAGCAAGTGTTCAAAATGTCTTCCTTCATTTTCTAGACATATGTTGACTCTTCTTTTTAAATTATCAAACACATTGTGAATCTGGTCAACTGTAATGTGTCCTATCTCGGCTCGAATTGCTTCCTCCAGTTCATCAACATTGTGAGGTCTGTTTCTGAAGACCTTATTTTTTAAATATCCAAATAAAAAGAAATCTAATGGCGTTAGATCTGGAGAACGAGGTGGCCATACATCTTTGCTAATTATTCTATCTTCATAAAATTCGGCTATGTATTGCAAAGTTGCCCGAGCTGTGTGTGCAGGAGCATCTTGTTGAAAGTAGCCCTCTGAAGTTCCTCATCATCAAGTTGCTCAAAAAATTCATGCAGAATATTATGGTACCTTTCTGCATTTACTGTATCGTAAAAAAATATTGACCTATAATCCTTCTTCTCGAAATTGCTACCCAGACCCCTATTTTAATTGGGTGTAAACTTGTTTCGATAAAGGAATGTGGATTCTCCGTGGCCCAAGTTCGGTAGTTCTGACTATTTACATAACCGGACAAATGAAACCATGCTTCATCAGAGAAGAAAGTACGGTCCAAAACATCATCATTGTTAAGAATTTCATTAAACCATTGACAAAACTGCACCCTCTTTGCATAATCTGGTGGAAGGAGTTCTTGCAATACTGTGACCTTATATGGATGCATTTCTAATTTTTTGGTAAGTGCTTTATGGCAAGTACCAACAGACATTCCTAAAAAAAAATGTATGGCATTGTAAACATAAATTTCAATTTTTATTTAAAATAGTATCCTTACCGGTCTGAGTAGACAGCTTCTCTACCGATTTGTTAGGACTGTGCTCCATTCGGACACGCATATCTTCAAGGACAGGTTCTGTAAGCACGCTAGGCCTTCCAGTGGACTTTCCCTTACAAATGCAATGCTTGTTTTCAAAACGATTGATTAGCATACGTCTGTGATGAACAAATGTTTCATACTCAACAAGATTGTCAGGGAACCTTTCGCTAAACTGGTCCATGCAACTTTGGAGAGAATATGACCAAGATCCATCCTCATTACGAGTTGCACTTCTAAAATGTGCCATTATTATAAAGGCATCTTGTTCCGCAGTCCACATTTTAAACGTTTTCTAAAAATAAAAACAGTTTTATTTACGTAACCTCAATAACAAAAACACATGTAACTTACCTTTAAAACCCGAAATATGCAAAGTAGCTCTGAAAAGAACTGTTTTAAGCTTGTAAAGTTCGTTTTTGAAAATAATTTAATCAAAAAATCTAAAACTTTTCCAAATAAACTATCCAAAAACCAAATACGAACAATGACCGGTCTGTCAGTAATATCAGTCAAATCAGCTGTCAAACAGAGCTGTGTTGCCAACACTAATTTTTTCCCTCATAAAAGGTGTGTTCTTTTGACCATTAACCCGCACTGATTATGATTTTTTTGAATTTTAACATTTTAGGAGGTTATTATAATCAGTAATTTTGACAAAAAGATTTTTTGCTTTGTTCGAGATTAGAAACTGGTAAATGGTCACAGAAAAAATAAACGTAGGCAAAAAAAATTTTTAACTTTTTTTCAACTTGGCAACCTTGTAAATAGGAAAGAAACCAAGCAGTGGAGCCACTTTTACAAACCAAAATCGCGTGGTCACGTGGTGTACAAACATTAATGAAGGCACTGTATATTATATAGGATGTTCGAAAAGTGCATGGTCAAAATTTAAAGGATAATTCCTCATTGAAAATATATAAAAATATATAAAAAGTTTTTATAAATATGGGTCCAAAATGCATAGTTTTTAAGATATAGGTTGTTAAATAATAAAAAAAAATGTAATTATCTTAAATACCCCGTAACCGATTTTGTTGAAATTTGTCAGTGTTATTTTAATTAATTAGGGCCTAATTTAGGTCCAATTAAATTTAAATTATTTAGTTCAGTGACGTCTCAGAAGACACCTTATCGAAAATGTTGGTTAAAAAAAGAAACGCCACTGACTTTTTTAATAGAAAAAATATAAATATTGCAAAAAAGTCAGTGGCGCACATTTCTTTCACAATTATTTTTAATAAGGTGACCCCTGAGACGCCACTGAACATAATAATTTTAATTTATTTAGGCCTAAATTGGGCCCCTGTAAAAAAATAACTCTAACAAATTCCAAGAAAATCGGCCAGATGGTACTTATTTAAGATAGCTACAAAAAATCTATTTTAAAAAAAAGTTTAACACCCTGTATGTAAGAAATATATTAAATATATTTATTTACCAGAATGCATTAATTTTTGCTTTGTGAGGATTTTTAAAAATTTCTCATAGAACCTATTTTTAGGTTTTCAATGTTAATCATAATAAACATAATATAGCTACATATTTTTAAAATAACAACATAGACATAAGAACTAAAAAGAAAATAGATTGGATTTCAAAAATCAATTTTATTAAAAAACAAGCTACAAAAATAAACTAATAACTAAACGATATAAATTTTAAAAAATAGCTCTGACTAGCGGCAGTTTAAAAAAGTAAATTATATGAATAAAGTTACTAAAATGTAACTAACTATAAACGTTTCTGTAACGTAAATTTT
The DNA here is from genome assembly GCA_019359885.1 of Listronotus oregonensis. NCBI lineage: Eukaryota > Metazoa > Arthropoda > Insecta > Coleoptera > Curculionidae > Listronotus > Listronotus oregonensis. The sequence continues at coordinate 52,837 of JAHBCN010001366.1, forward strand.
AAATTTTGCAATTTTATGTTGAATTCCAAATAAAGAAATTATGTTTAAAATGGACAAGCTCCAGTGTGCGCTTTGAATTTGAGCAGACTTTCGTTAAATTGCATTAAAGTCAAGTTGTTATAGTATGAAAATAGTCAAACAAAAAAGTGTAAAAACAGGGCTTTGGTTTATATTTGGACTTTAAAAAGGTATTCTAAAAAACAGAAACAAACTTTAAATTCGAAAATTGTCTAATTTTGCTCTTATTCTATTTGAGACATACTAAAATAATTTTTAAAAAATTTTCAAAAGATATGATCTTTTATATTTTTTAAAGATTTTTCTACAGTTAGTTAAAAAGATTTGTATAGGCACTGTGTAAATGACAGAATGCTTTTCTGACACATTGTGGTATGACATATTATTGGTAAGTAGTTTCAGGAAAATTGTTACTATCTACTTCTTTAAAACCATTTTGTCTTGAGGATCTCTATCAAATTCAATTAAAATAAAAATGTTTTTAATTTAATATGTCGAACTTTATACATCTTCTTTTTTTTATTTGTTTATTTAAATCAGACAGAGGGATAATGTAATAAAGATTTTGATACAACTCTTTAAATAGGCTTGGAAATATAATAAGAAAGCCCTGTTCTTAGGTATTTGTTTAGTTTCAAATTTGCTCTACTTTATTGAACGCTTTTCAGCTTCTTGTTGATGATTAACTACTTAAGCTGGCAACCATTCAGATACTTTCATGTTGGCCAAAATTTGATCAGCAACAACTCTGAAAAGTTCATTTGATGTTTCGATAAATATTGGGTTAATGGTATCCATAACTCTTCTGGGGTTTTCGTTGAAGAAGTTGGAGATAATATCAGCTGAAACAAAGTAATATGATGAGAATGATTTTCTTCTGCTTGTTATTTTAAATTATAAATATTTTTAAAAAAATACAATTCTGTAACCTGCAAGTTTTGGTATCTAAATAGATTGGCGTCTTTTAAATGACCTTATATTTTGTTGGAAAACTTTATCTAAATATTTTAATACTTATTTTCTGTTTGGGTGTTGTCCATCCGAGTTTTTTAATAGTTATTTATTAAATATACTTTTTCTAATACAATATTATACAATAAAATATTATATTACCTCCAAACTGAAGATCTGGGTTTTAGCAGTCAGTTTAATCCAACCGTCTCCAACAACGATTTTTGAGTCAATTTTCTTAATTCTGAAATATTCATCACCATCCTTTTTGTAGGTGTCCAAACTTCCTTTTATGTAAAATTGGGTATTAGCTAAAATAAAAAATACATATTATATGTATAAAATACCAGAAATTCTATCTTGGTTGGCGCGACAACCACAAGCGCTCTGAAGACGCAAATCCACTAATATGGAGAGTAAGTGGCGGAAATTACAAAATATATCTTCTGTTTAAAGGTAAAAGTCACTAAGTACATTTCTTTTTTTTAAGAAAGTTAAACTAATTATTAGCTTGTAAATGTTTTATTATAAAGAAAAAAACTCATCAACTACCTTTATGACTACTAAACCTCTCTATTGAAATAATAAACTCAATATTGGCACAATGACACCTCATATGTCATTTTTTATCAGTTCTACTGAAAAACAATAATTTTTTTAAATTTCTATTTGGACTGCTATACGTATGTTAAAACAGTTAATTTTAAACCAAGTAGTCACAGAAAAACAAATTTAATTATGTTGTGTTTTTGCGGCTTCTCCAGACAAAGTAAAAGTTTACAATTCTATTCATGGGCATAAACTACTTTTTTAAATGAAACATGAATGGCTCATTGTCATTAGAATATTCCGAAAGTTGCGTCATAATATTAATAGTTTTTCGAAATGGGGGAAAATAGACCAGTGGTGCTATTTAACAATTAAATAGGTCAAAAAATGCATATTTATGTTAACTTAAACAACTTTTAAGTTAACATAACACTTTTGAGAAACAACAGCTTTTGTACCTGCTACCATGATCAGAAGTTCTTAGCAGCCAATCTTTACTACCCCACTAACTTTAGAAGTCGGTAGAGGTAAAAGATAACTGAGATTTTTCGACTACTCCAGTATATTTTTAACACCTGTTTAAGTCAAATTATCGTTACAAGTTAATTGTTCATAATTTTACTACTAAATGACTACTTACTGAAATTTCCTCTGAAAAATCCTTTGCTCTGAAGAGGAATTGTCAAAAGTTGTCCGCTGACGTCATATTCCATTTCCATATAGGCCCATGGAAGGGTCAGTCTAATTTCTCCGGTATGTTTAATTGGGTTGGCTCTTTAAATAAAAATAAAAAGATTAATGTTTAATAAAATCCTTATAAGTCAAAAATTAGTAATGATAGGCTTTTTTCGTTACAGTAAACATGTATCTTTAAATCCTAAGTTGAACAATATTAAAGGGCCCCACAATTTTCTTATGGAAAATAAGTTTCGATTATTTTTTTAAACTTTGCATAGTAATAGTTTTCAACACGCTGATCAAAAGTCTCCACGGGCAAAAAACACAAAAATCTCCCCAATCCTCCAAAAAACACCCTATAAGGTCACTGGTGATTTTTCTTATAGTAAATGGGTTTCGGCCAATTGTTTTTAAACTTTGTATAGTGATAGTTCTCAAGACGCTGATTAAAAGTCTTCACGGACACAAAACCCTAAAATCCCCTAACCCCCTCACCCCAAAATCACTCCACCCTTAACTGGGGATTTTTCTTATATAAAATGGGTTTCGGCCGATTGTTTTTAAACTTTGCATATTAATAGTTCTCATCACGCTGTTCAAAAGTCTCCACAGGCACAAAACCCAAAATTCACCCAACCCCCTCAAAATCACCCTCAAAGGTCAGTGAGATGATTTTGACTGATGGTTTGGTTAATTGCTTTGAGGAGTTTTTTGCTAGTTTTGTCAAATTGTAGTCACCTAAATAGTTACAGAGCTAAAGCCTGACATCCCCTGTACCTGGATTTTTTACAGGGTATGTAACCCTGTGTAAATGAATTTAAACGTAATCCTATTACCTTCTTTACAATTATTTCTACATGCCCTATTTATACTTACTTTAATCCCTCGATAATTGTGTTTCTTCCTCCTTCAACCCTAATATTTCTGCAGATGGCATTAATGCTAACCAAGTCATTTAGCGTTCTATTAACTGTCATAAGAGGCAACAAAAAGGGATCCAAAGGTGGAAAGCTAACTTCTTGGATACCCTTAATTAAGTATGGACGAGATTTCTCAAAACTATTTAGAATACACTTCTCATATTCAGGATCTGAGGCCTTGCAGATGAAAGGTTGTAGGTAGTCGGCTAAAAATAAAGTTTTTTTTTTAATATATTTAAAAACACGATAAACAAGGTCAATAATTCCTGCTTAAGACTATTAGACTATAAAAACACAAGAATTATGGTTTTATTTTTTTTATTTCTTAAAGTACCAGTTGATCGAGGACCGCCGCGATCACTGCGACTCTAACGATAAAATTGCGAACTACTTTCTCCGTTACGGGATTGGTTAAATTTATCACGTGAGATATTGAGATTATTTTCGTGTTTGTAAAATAAGTTGATTTTTTGTGAAAGACTGAAAAATGTTATTGGTCTTAATCTTAGATTGAATTTTATGTTAAAATAACATTTTCTCTGGTTATATAATAGCTAAACAGAACTGGAACTAACCAGAACTATTCAGACAACTAAATAATAATTCTGAAATATCAGCTCAACAACTCACAGGATCAATCATCGTCGCGGCAGTCCCCTATTGACCGCTTCATATTTTTCTTAGTCGGTCACTGGTCTCAGTGTTAAAAATTGCTCTGTTTTCCTTTTTATTTTGTTACTAATTTTTTAAGACTCCGTCAGCAAAATCAAGTGCGGGAAATTCTTTGCTATATCGCCAATATTAATTGATTTAAATTTGATGATTTTTGCTTAGACAAAGGGGGATTTGATACGGTGCTTCTTCTAGATTTTTAAAACAAGATTTTTAGTAAAAATTTAAATTTTAAGAAGCAACAAAAGTCAAATGTATCTCTTTATCTTTTTAAAAAATTAATATCAAATTTAAATTAAAGAGGTGTCGTGTTAATTTTTAACAGTCTACGAATTGTCTATATGAAGTTTTAGTAAAATTAAAGAAAAACATGTGTCCTTGTGTGCTTTCTTAGTAAGATCCGGTACAATGCTGATCTAATACAATTCCTATTGGTTTTATTCTAATAATGAGTCAAACCTGCTGTATATTGGTATTTTAATACTGAATTTAGACACCATACAATAAATGGTTGTACCCCCGACAATTTTAAAAGACTATACCCAGATAACCAGTGTTACTGAATAAAAAGTTACCCCTCAGTAGTTGTTACCAATTTGACGTTAAGTTAACGACAATTCTTTACTAATTTAAGTTTGCCTACAAGTTTTTGACAATTTACCACCGCAAATGATCTGGAAATTGTCAACAACACTCTTGTCAAATACCGTACAATTTACCGACAATAACTTGCACCGTAACATCTTGCAGCCAAGTTGTCCTTAAGTTGTAAGAAATTTACGGTCAATTTTCCTACAACTTTGTACTTATGACAACTTTTCCGATACCTTCAACTACAATTTGCGGGAGTAGGTTTACGGCTAATTGCCGTTCACGATGGTTATCTGGGTAGATTGAGTTACATTTTGCAAAGAAATATATGTTTTATTTCTTAGCTTAACTATAATTTTTGCTTTTTAAAATTAATAATTTTTTGTTTAAACTGAAGATGGAGAAACGGCATTTATTAAAAACTTATATTTATGCTCTAAGACCAAAAGTACTGGTTATGAAAGGTTCAAACTATATTACAATGAATTGATTAGATAAGTGCACAGTGCATATACTGGTGTTCAAATATGACATAAATTTATTTTCAACGAAATATCGAGAAGGCGTGCATAATGTCATAGCCACATCAATTGTTTTCATTTGATAATTCTCAAAATGTGCTTAACCAATATTTTCGTTGTGCAATGCTTAATAGTTAAATTGTAAATGAGGGTGATAAATGAAGTATATTTTGAATAGAATATACGGGAAATCCGCCTTAATTAAAAACTTAGATGTTTAATCGGTAAAATAATTTTAGGAATGGCCGTACAACGGTCGAATGTTTTACTTTTACAAATACGCACGAAAAGTTGTTATAAACGCTGAAATCTGCTCATTGTCATTTAAGAATGACCACTAACAAAAATTGTACGTTTCCTTTTTGCTTATGTCATTTTTTGTTTATTTTAATACTTCAGTTGTTTATTGCTACCTTTTTTATTTTGTGCAAATTTCTCAAATAAATTTAATTAATTCTGTTGATACTAAAAATAAATAGGAAATTATTTTTTAAAGTGTATTATAAAACAGAAGACGCTTTTATGGACGAACCAATAAATAAGCTGTGATATGAAAATGTTAATTCTATCTCTTGTTTTAATTTTTTTTTAAGTTCATTTTTTTCAAATATAAGAAATCGACAGATATTTCCCTGTTAAAGTATTATTACCTATTAGAAGCTCAAAAAAAGACACATTTTCAATATCTTTTTTCTACACTTTATTTATCAGATAAGGTAATCAAAGTTTTCTATAGTATTAAACAACTCTTGTTGAATACAAAAGAGAATTAAGTTTCCAAACCAAGCGCACCTAATAGAGGGCGTCAAAATCGACATTAAAAAACACTGCTCCATGGCGGACAGTTTATCTTTTGAAAGGCAAGTTTAAAACAAAAAAAATAAAAAAAATAAGAAAAATGGCGGACGTTAAAAAAAAAGTTCAATAATCTAACTTTTTTTGCAATGTTTTTTGATGCTTAATTTTTTTTTTTTTTTCATTTTTTTTTATAAAGTTTTGGTCGATTCTTGTGAAGGAAGCTTAAACAAACATAATGCTTTAAGATTTATTTAAATCGAGCAAGTAGATTCGGAGATTAACTGCCGCCAGTTAAAAAAAAAGTGATTTAATGAAAAACGCGTTTAAAGTTAGCCGAGCGAGCGGCAGCTGCGTAGAACGCCTGCGCCGTGAGCGCGCGCTTACTAAAGTTAATGTATTTTGTTTTTGGTTGTGAATTTTCGTTTATTATTTTGGAAAGTTATTTTTGAAAGGTCTAAGAGAATCATAATCCGTAAATTTTTTTTCAAAATTTCAGTAGGTAATAGTACCTTAAGTTCTCATTGAATGATCCTGTTAATGATATCTTACTGTCACTGTTTAATTATATATTTGTAATATGTACATTACCAGACACTCTAATTAACCCAAACTAAAAAATTTATTTAAAAATAATATGTTGACTGTTACCTAAAAAATACTATTATATCGTAACTGACCATTTGTAACACAAATTAAAGCTGTACAGGTGATTTTGAAACAATACCAATAAGTGCATATCAGTAATCCTTGACCCGGTATAATAAAGTTACCTAACATATTTCCATAATAGTCGCTAATCGCTGCTGTTTGCTACCCAAGACTCCTTTTATATCACATTAGGCAATAAAATTATTTAAAAATTATGTTTTTTTTTCAGCAACTTCCTTTAATATTTCCTTAAGTGGAACAAAGACCGATTGGTAATTTACCGGTCATTAATTCAATTAAAAAATTAATTATTTTTAATTTATTTTGTAACTTGTGATAACATGCGGTTATCGAGCAAGCTCCTTTAACACTTTTTAAACGAAAATGGTTCAAATAATTAATTTATAACATTTACTAAGAGAGATATCTGAAGGCAGTCCAAATTAAGGTCCTTAATAATAATTTAAGTTTTGAGATTAATTTCAAAATTTAGACCTTTAACTAAAAATAATCATTCTATTTTAGTTAAATTATAAATATTATTAAATAAATACAAAAATTGTATTCATATGGATTGTTTAATAAGTTTTGCCATGCGATGAGAAAACACTGGATAGGATTTTCAAACTTTTTATTTAAAAAGTGAGTGTGGCTCCAAGAGGAACACTTTGCCAAAAAAAAGTATTTTGAAATTTGCGAAACAAAAATGATTTTTTTTCTCCCCCTCCCTCACTGAAAAAATATAACGTTTAAAAGTAAATCCTTAATTTTTATTTTTTTCTTAAATTTAATCAAATTTTATTTTCAAATTCCAAGTTTTGTAAAATTATCTATGTTTTTTTAACCATAGCCAGTTAATTTTTTTTTATTTAAAATTTTCTTATGCAAATATTTCAGACGCCTATAGAACTTTAAGAAAAATGCGGATATTTTTACGTAATTTGAAATTTGACAATAAAATTTGATAAAATTCACGAAAAAAATACAATTAGAGGATTCGCTTTTAAAACTTTTAGATTTTCTTTGGGGGTGGGATAAAAAAATCAACTTGTTTTCGCAAATTCCAAAATAAAAATTTTCTTTACCAAAGTGTTTCTCTTGGGGCCAGTAGCATCTGATATATCTTTGTCTTCTCACTTCTTAGATAAAAAAATTGAAAATCCTAGCTACCCCAAGGTAAGAAAACACAATTTTATGGTCTGTTTAAATGAAAAATGGCTTATTTCTTCTGTAAATCAGTTTTTGTTAACGAAAATTTTTAATCCAGCTGGCTTAAAAGGCTTCCATAATAATGTCAGTTTATTGTTTAACCAGTTTGGAGATATAATACGAAAAAATTCCTTGACATTCCAGAAAACTGAGCCGAAGAACTTCACTTCGTAAGACTTCAGTTTAATTCAAATTAATGGTGCAAGAAAGTCTTAACTTGGGTTTTATCTTTCTAAAATGCTTAATAATGTTGCTGAGAATGTCGCATTGTAATGTATTTTGTTCCATTGTGAGCAAATGCGGTGCTCATTGCGCTCCCAGCTTTCTAAAACCCTAAACATTGGCCAAAATATTGATCATACTGCCTAATAAAATTTTTAGTTTTTCACTAAACTCTTTTATTCAATTGACGATTGACGACGATGAAAATAACCTGTATTTTTTCTACGATTTCTGGTGTTGATGCATTGAAAGTTCTCCACATGCCTCGCCTTCAAGACTTGCAGGTCCACTATAATATGTTTTGTTGAGATTACTCGCCTGAAAAGCCTATAGAGAATGGGACCACTTCGGTCCTGGTCCCAGGGTATAGCCACTAAGCCTGCTCAGCCCTATTTAGCCCTTTAAACTGGTAGATCGCGGGAAACATAAAAAAAAAACCCTAAAAAATCAGAACACTTATCTACGTTTCGAAGGCAAGCCTGCCACAAAGATTAACTTAAAAGAAAAATAAAATATAAATTAAAATTAGCTCTTTAAGAATTTTGTTATAAAATTTGGAAAATTCTAAGAACGTTCTTAAAATTTCCTAATAAGTTAACCTTAATAATGTAGATAGGTGTTTTACATTTTTTTGGTTTTTGGGGTGTTTTATCTTTTTTTTTTTTGTTTCAGAGGCGACCTACCAGTTCATAGGAGTCAATAGGGCTGAGCAGACTAAGTGGCTATACCCTGGGACCAGGACCAAAGTGGGCCCATTCTCTAGAGGCTTTGCAGGCGGGTAATTCCAACAAAAACATATTATAGTGGACGTGCAAGTCTTGAAGGTGAGCCATGTGAAAAACTTCCAATTTCCAATGCATCAATGAATCCGCCACCAAACTATAGAACATATTTTCATGTCCACTTTTCAATGTAGCAACCCATCTTTCTACTGTTCGAATTACGGTAAAAAGTTCTTTTATACTTTTACCTGTTTATCATAAGTTTGTTTGGACTTCCAAAAATGAGAATTTTACTGCACGATATCCAATGTTTTCCACAGTAAAAAATTGTGACACGTCAACTCAAAGCTGTGAATACACGAATGGTTTGACCCATCAACATGAAATTTTACACGTGTTCATAAAAAAGTACTTTCATTTTTAAAAAAATAAAATGTGGAACTTTAACCTTAGCAAGGCACAAAAAACCCAGGAAGCTGTGCTGCCTCGGGTAGTAAAAAAAAATAGCGACCAAACTTATTAAATAACTGGTTAAATAATAATAATTGAAATACGTCAGGACGTAAAACTTTAATCGTTCTAAATCTCTAAATACAAAAAATATAATTTATTTCCTATTTTCTTTGTAAAAATTTTAGTTCCTTGACTTTCGGTATTACATTACCGTATATTTTTTAGGTCTTCGTGTCGCTGACCTTTTAAAATGAGAATAAGATTTTGCATGAAATATCTGTATTGTGAAAGTCAAGTATTACATAACTTGCATAATATCATATAATGCCAATCAATAGTGTATTCTGTTTGATGCAAGAATATTTATCATAATTATGTATTTATTTATTTATTAATTGCAATATTGATATTATTTTTTTAATTTATAATAATTAGTCGCCACTAAGTAGCAAGGTGCATTGAAAATTTTATAAATATAATTTCAAATTGGTAATATATTTACTTGAAGAAAAGTATAAAAACTAGAAGATTGGTAAAATATATGTTTACGTTCGCAGCACTATTTTATTTTATTATTTTTTTTAATATAATCACTGAAATGTGGCATTTTTAAAAATATGCTATTAGTTTTTTAGATTTTTTAAATTCTAATAATATTTTTAAAGTTTAATGATACAGATTTAAACGTTAAATTAAACATAACATAAAAATAAAATAGGAAATAAAATAAGAAATAGGAATAACCACATTTATACACCGGTTTAAAATAAAAATAGACATAATTTTAATTCCGTTTTTAAAAATATTTAATAGATTTTAAAATGTGGCACTTTAAAAAATAAGCTATTAGTTTTTTAAGGTTATGGTATTTTTAAGGTGAATTTATACAGATTTAAAACAAAAAAAAGTGACAAAAATAAAATAAGGAATAATAAAAAAGAAGACCAAATTTAAAAATAAATAAACACATATAAACAACTGTCGCGACACTCATCTTGTCATTCTATCATATGTTATGCGCAGTTTTGATTTACATAAAAAAAGAAAGTAAGAAGTTAAAAGATGGTTATATTTAACGTTTTTTTTTAAATTTTATTTTATGTTATTTGTCTGTATGCCTTATTGGCATTAGCTATATTTAACACTTATTTTATTTTTATGTTATTTTGATTTGGAGCAACTTTTTTTGTTTGATTTCTGGGACTGTAAAATATTTCCACAGGAATTTGCTCACATTGTGAGACCATTACATCGAGTTACTAAGAACAATAAAAGCTACGAATGGACCGAAGATTGTGAAGCAGCTTTTGTATAACTGAAGAAAGCCCTTTGTGGTCCTTTAAGGTTGTCATATCAACAGCTAATATATGTTTGTATTGTAAACACGGATGCAAATTTTGTCGCAGGAACAAGATGGCCAAGAAAAAGGTATTTCAGCAGAGTTCTTTCTAAACCTAAAAAACCATAAAGGTTACCGGACCGAATAGAATATTTTTGTAATTAAAAACAGCGTACTAAAGAGAGTTTGGGAAAGTATTGATGGCAAAATTTATAAATATCACACAATTTTATCAACTAAAAGAATTTTATAAGTATTGCAAAGCCTTGCCCAATGGTATGGTGGTCATTTTGGAGCTATGAAGACTTTTGAAAAGGTTCGAGAAAGGTTTACTCGCTTTTTGAGTACTATAAAATAGCCATCTTGTATATTTTCTTCCGTATAGTCTGGAAAAAACATAAGGAAATGATTTAAGTAAAAACAAGAGAGATACGATATAAAATTAACATTTTCCTAATAGGGCACCCTACCTGTTGGTTCATTTTTAAAAGCACCTTATTTTTTCGATACGTTTTAATAAAAAGTATTTTACCTTTATTTTAAGTAACAATAAAATTATTTAATTATATGTTTACATACATTTACTACAATGTACTAAAGTAGTAATAAACATTAGACTTTGACACTATAATAACTTTTTATGTTTTTATATTTCAGGTATTTATTGTATTCTTTTTCTATTTTATAATTTAAATTACAAATCTATCATTTAAATTAAGTTATTTCTGTTGTAACTAAAATTAAATATGAAATCCTTTTTATTAAAACGTATCGAAAAAAATGAGATGCTTCGAAAAACAAACCAATAAATAAATTATTTTATAAATTTTATGTCGTTTTCGATTTTTTAAATTTTAATAATTTTCCTAAATATTCTTTGGAATTCTACAGATAAAAAACACACCAGATGGGTATTTTACATTTTTTTAGATATGAGAAAAGTCGCAAATGTGATCCTGATTAGTCCTGGTTGACTGACCCGGTACATTTAAATTTTAGGCATAAGCTCTAAGCTTTTTTGCCTATAAAAAAGCTGTAGTTTCCCGGCACGTTACAAAAATTATAAGGTCCCCTTTTAAAAGGGTCTATTTCGCTGGTGACTGTGCTTAAGCATGCCATAGCAAAAAGAATAAAGTACTGTTGTGGTAACTACTTGTCCTGTGGTCGTAGTTTTGCCAACTATACATATTTTTGTCCATAATGTCCAGCATGCTTGTTAATTCGAACGTATTGTTATCCCACAATTTTTAGCGACCAAATAAAATATCCAGGGCCGGATTTAATCTTAGCGCCGCCCCTGGACACTGAAGAAAATGCCGCCCTATCACCGGGGTGAGCGCATTCGATGTCGCTGTGAATGTGTTAGTTCCTTTGACTCCAGCCTCAATTTAAGCCTACTAAACTACCTCATTTTAGGCATTTGTATCGAAAACGGCTTCGCCAAACTTAGATTTTCTATACTATTCGAAACGATTCCGACCGGTAGATTTTGAGAAATCCCAAAAATAAAATTTTCAAAAACTAATTAGCTCTTAACCTAAAAAAAAAACGCGTCGATCGCCCCTGTCAAAACTGGTTTATTCGTGCGAGAGATATCGTTAAAAAAAATTGAAAAAAGTATTTAAAAAATAATTTTTAGCATTATAGGCATAGTGACAAAGAAAATTATAGAAATTCTTGTTAAGGGTCGATGGACCTGTAATAATGATATACATGAGGGTAAATATATGCTGAGGTAATGATGACATATGATAAAAAAATAGAGACACTTAGTCTCCTCCCCATATAAGTTAAACGCACACTTGGCAAGAGACTACTGTGTCTCCAGATCTGTGAATTTTTAGTATTATAGGCATAGTGACAAGGAAAATTATAGAAATTCTTGTTAAGCGTCAATGGACCTGTAATAATGATATATATGAGGGTAAATATATGCTGAGGTTATGATGACATATAATAAAAAAATAGAGACACTTAGTTCACGTCCATATAAGTTAAACGCGCACTTGGCAAGAGAGCTACTGTGTCTCCAGATTGTGAATTTTAGTATTATAGGCATAGTGAAAAGAAAATTATGAAATTCTTGTTAAGCGTCAATGGACCTGTAATATGATAAATATGAGGTAAATATATGCTGATGTAATGATGACATATATATAAAAAATGAGACATTAGTCTCACGCCCATATAAGTTAAGGCACTTGGCAAGAGAGCTACTGTTCTCAGATATGTGAATTTTTAGTATTATAGGCATAGTGAAAAGAAAATTATATAAATTCTTGTTAAGCGTCAATGGACCTGTAATAATGATAAATATGAGGGTAAATATATGCTGATGTAATGATGACATATATAAAAAATAGAGACACTTAGTTCACGCCCATATAAGTTAAACGCGCACTTGGCAAGAGAGGCTACTGTTCCCAGATATGTAATTTTTAGTATTATAGGCATAGTGAAAAGAAAATTATAAAATTCTTGTTAAGCGTCAATGGACCTGTAATAATGATAAATATGAGGGTAAATATATGCTGATGTAATGATGACATATATAAAAAAATGAGACACTTAGTTCACGCTCCATATAAGTTAAACGCACTTGGCAAGAGAGCTACTGTCTCTCAGATATGTGAATTTATTAGTATTATAGGCATATGACAAAGAAAATTATAGAAATTCTTGTTAAGGTCAATGGACCTGTAATAATGATAAAAATGAGGGTAAATATATGCTGAGGTTATGATGACATATAGATAAAAAATGAGACACTTAGTCTCACGCCCATATAAGTTAAACGCGCACTTGGCAAGAGAGACTACTGTCTCTCCAGATCTGTGAATTTTTAGTATTATAGGCATAGTGACAAAGAAAATTATAGAAATTCTTGTTAAGGGTCAATGGACCTGTAATAATGATATATATGAGGGTAAATATATGCTGAGGTTATGATGACATATGATAAAAAAATAGAGACACTTAGTCTCACGCCCCATATAAGTTAAACGCGCACTTGGCAAGAGAGACTACTGTCTCTCCAGATCTGTGAATTTTTAGTATTATAGGCATAGTGACAAAGAAAATTATAGAAATTCTTGTTAAGCGTCAATGGACCTGTAATAATGATAAATATGAGGGTAAATATATGCTGATGTAATGATGACATATAATAAAAAAATGGAGACACTTAGTCTCACGCCCCATATAAGTTAAACGCGCACTTGGCAAGAGAGCTACTGTGTCTCCAGATCTGTGAATTTTTAGTATTATAGGCATAGTGAAAGAAAATTACATAAATTCTTGTTAAGCGTCAATGGACCTGTATATATGATAAATATGAGGGTAAATATATGCTGATGTAATGATGACATATAATAAAAAAATGGAGACACTTAGTCTCACGCCCCATATAAGTTAAACGCGCACTTGGCAAGAGAGGCTACTGTCTCTCCAGATATGTGAATTTTTAGTATTATAGGCATAGTGACAAAGAAAATTATAGAAATTCTTGTTAAGCGTCAATGGACCTGTAATAATGATAAATATGAGGGTAAATATATGCTGATGTAATGATGACATATAATAAAAAAATGGAGACACTTAGTCTCACGCCCCATATAAGTTAAACGCGCACTTGGCAAGAGAGGCTACTGTGTCTCCAGATCTGTGAATTTTTAGTATTATAGGCATAGTGACCAAGAAAATTACAGAAATTCTTGTTAAGCGTCAATGGACCTGTAATAATGATAAATATGAGGGTAAATATATGCTGATGTAATGATGACATATAATGAAAAAATAGAGACACTTAGTCTCACGCCCCATATAAGTTAAACGCGCACTTGGCAAGAGAGACTACTGTGTCTCCAGATCTGTGAATTTTACAGCTGTTAATTTATAAAAATTAAGATACTGGAACTTCTTTGTTAATAAAATTGCAAGGTGCATAATAATTCTAATAATTCTATTTATCATAATATGAAGATGACTTCAACACAAATGGGCATTAGCCTCGAGTGCCCCTAATGTAAATCCGCTACTGAAAATATCAAATGAAAATGTACCATGTTTTCCTTGAATAATTGTTATTTAATTAATAAACTGGTGCTTCTAGATTCCTATTATTTTAATTTATATCACGCTTTTTGATTTTTAATAATAATAGAAAATTTTTTCTTCTAAAAATGAATTGAATATTGTCGCTACGTAACAGAAATGTTAAGAACTCACGTAATAAACTAATTAAAAGTCAACCTTGGAAGCACATCATATTAAGATTTAAATACATTTAACGTTGGCCTTCTTATGTGTAAATTTTTAAAATATCGTAATATGCGCCTCTTTTAAAATTAATAACCGAAAAAATTAATTGCCCAAGATTACTTGTTAAATAAATAAATCACTTGAATGACTGCAATAAAAATATACAAATTTTAATAATTATTTTGTTTAAAAAATCCAAAGTGAAATTCAAAGCACAAAAATCATTCCTCACAGCTACACTGATTTTATGAACAAATTATTACACAAAGAAATACAAAATTTTATCTTTAAGAACCTCTTACACCAAATACAACAATTTCAAAAAAAATAAATGATAAATTAATATACGTTTGTCCCTTTGTTTTGGGTTTTTATTATACAGGTACGGCTTTTCTTTGAATAAAATAAGGAATTCTCGGACTTGTAAGAATGCCATTTCCAGGGAGTATTCCAAAGAGAGTTTGCTTTAGGATACGTAAGGAGTATACCAATTGAAAAGAGAAAAATCCTTTCTGGCTTAAAGGGAGGACCTTTTTTAAAGCAAGAGATATAATGTGTTTATACCAATTAATAGCATAAACACACTAACCATAACAATGCAGAACTAAGCCTCTTCTCAGAAAAGGATGAGGATTCAAAGACTTTTTCCAGACAACAACCATGATTTTTTTTTGAGGCACTATACTAAATCAGAAATTCGACGCACCAATGCAATATAAATTTAAGGTCGTGTGAAAGAAATACCTGCATTTTGCTGCGCTTGGCTTTAAAATTTTGCTTAGAAAGACATTTAACAAACTGACTAATAGAGTAACGGGTATTATGGCTAAAGGAACTATGGATGGAAATTAAACATAGAAAATAGATAAAGAATGGTAAAAGACAAATTAAGTTAATGCTAGTACTGAGCCCCAGAGTACTCCAGCATTAACTTAGTGAAAGCTAAAAGAGTGTTCTTCTGTTAGGACTGATCTACGTCGATTTGGAAGCAAACTGGAGAGCCAGGAAAGGAAATTTGGGTAAAAGATCATGGGACAGAAGTTTTTTAGAGAGCGCTTTATGTCACACTTGGTCAAAATCCTTAGAGATGTCAAGAGCAACAATTCGGAATTTACCAAGAAATTCTAGGGACATGTTTTAGTTGTATGTGACTACGGAAGGAGGATCTGCTTTAGATCTTTTCATGACAAAATTTGTACTTAATGTCCTGCATATTTAGTAGTTTTCTAAATATTTTAAAATTTGGACACTGATGAATTTATGTAGTCAATATGGTGTTTAATTTTAAGAAGTGCCTTTTTTAGAGAAAGCCGACCTTAATTACCGACTTGTAGCTTTAAGATAATTCATACGCGACAAGTGAGTTATGCTGCTTACTGTATTTTGAACAAAACATACGAAAACGCATACTATTTCCTTGAACAAACTGGTTATTTATTTACCTTGGACCAAATCGGTTGCAACATAAACCATGTCAATAAAACAAATAAATACAAAAAAAAGTTTCCGCTAATTAGACAAAAAACATGTTTTTTTATCCACAAAGTAAATATATATATATATATATATATATATATATATATATATATATATATATATATATATATATATATAATTAATTATATATAATTTTTAATATAATATATATTTATAATATAAAATATATATATATATATATATATAATATATATATATATATATATATATATATATATATATATATATATATATATATATATATTTTATTACATTATTTAATATATATTATTATATTATATTAATAAATATTAATTAAATATATTAATATTATTTAATCTAATAAATATAATTTTATTAAATTTGTTACTTAAAAGTTGCACATAAAAGTTTTTTTTTTAATTATTAAATTTACTAAAAGTAGTTATTATTTATAAAAATTTATTTGAAATTTAAACAATCTAATTTTTTTTTAAATCATCTACGGTATTCTAAACCAAAATTTCATTTTATAATATTTTTATATATATTTCTCAATAAATCTCTACTCTAACAACAAAAATTTTACTGTAATTATTGTACATGTAATCTGGGATGCTTTGACAAGAAATGTCAGAGAGTAATTATTGTACATATAACCTAGGATGCTTTAACAAGAAATATTTGGCAGTGGCATTTAAAACATCAGTTGTATTTAGCCAAATTTGGTAGAAATTCAATAGAAATGCCAGCAAAATCTTGCAATTTTTTTTAATTAGAAGGATGTAATTACATATTTAAACATACTTTTTAATGCCAACCAACTTTTCATAATAATAATTTTCGATATTGTGAAATATAAAGGTAATTTACCAAAAATCCATATTTTTTGACATACCTTGTATAAAATTGATAAAATTTGATGTTTGTTGATTGCATTTTAGATTTCAGAACATGCAGAACTTTTTATAAAGAATAACTTTATTTCGTAAAATTAATAATAAAAAGTTTCCCATATGTTAACCAAGTTTTTAAAAAATTTTTTTTTTTTTTTTTTTTTATATATAAAGTGTGGTGTAACTCAATTATTTGTAATTTGTCAAAAAATTGAATTACAAAAGTTAGTGCATAGTCCGAAACTATATTAGTAGCAGTTACTTACCAAATATACAGGGTATGTCGAATATTGAAAACCTTTAATTTTAAATAACTTTTTTTGTAATATTTTGTTAAAATTTTTAAAATAGGGGTAATTTTTTTGACTTACCAAATTCATTTGACTTTTAATACCACTATCGCTAAGTTTTTAGTTTCCGTTACAGACCATGCACCAACTTTTGTAAAGAACAAAGTTTTTTGACAAATAACAAATAAAAAAGTTTTTCATATGTTGCATACCTAATGGACCACATAAATGCCTAACCTTTTGGTGGTCTAGAATACGTATTTTCTGGGACATTTAGGGACCCTGACTAAAATAAGTTAAACCTGACTCATCGATTTTTACCTACATTAGCCCTTACAGAAGGTTAGGACTTTTCGTTGATTTTGGTAGATAGCCTAGGGCTAAGAGCATAAAATCAACACTTCTATAATCTGCTAGTTATGGACGCCAGTAGAAAGCCGGAAAAAAAAAAAAAAAAAAACAAGAAATTAAACAACGAGCAGAATTAACATTTTGTCAATAGCAGATGACTTAAAAAATAATTTGTCATTGATTTCAAGATTTATAAAGATTTATAAAATTGTTTATAAGGGATATTAATAAAATTACGTTTAAATATTAGACAAGAAAATTTTTGGTATTATTACAAAACCATGTTTTGGGATTAAAAGTTTTAAAAAAGTAGCGGGAAAAAGGGCAAAGCGATTATTTTAAAAAAAAAAGAATTGGTTACTCACATAATAAAAAAAAAGGGGTGGAAAATTGTTAATGAACTTAGGGGAAAAAAATTTTGTTAATAAAGAGTAACAAAATTAAAACCATCTTAAAATTTTTTTTTGCATTTTTGGGAAAAAATAATAAATACAGAATGACAAAATTTAAAACTTTATTAATGATATACATGTGCCTGATCATTTTTTTCCTACCCACCAATAGTCATGAGAAAAAAATAATTTATAAATTAGATAGCAACAAGACCCGGGGGGGGGGATGGTTTTCCTGCAAGGTTTTTCGTAATCTTCCTGAGAGGGTTACGTTTCGGGAGGCTATAAATATCTTTTTTGCAGCTGGTTTTTCCTGACATCCTAAAAATAGAAAAAAATTATTCCCCTTTACAAAGATGGGGATGAAGATAACCCTGCAAACTACAGACCGATTGCACTGCTGCCAATTTTTCCCAAAAACATTGAGAGACTCGTTAAAGAACAATTATTAGTTTTGAAAAAAAATGGTATTCTAAGCTCTGTAAATTTGGTTTTTTTTGGAAGAACTCAACCAGTGATGCTTTTTTGATTTTCGGAGAGACTTTATCTTGGGATGAATGATCAGGACGCTTCAGCAGCGGTGTTCTGTGATTTGAAAAAGCGTTTGACTGCGGGAAACACGGAACTCCAAACTGGAGGCATTGGATTCAGGGGAACCAGTTTGGGGTGGTTTGAATCTTTTTGGGGTAATAGAGTACAGTCTGTCTCTTTAAAAAAATTCAGTATCTGGTCGAGAGATATTAAATGTGGTGTGCCTCAGGGGTCATTTGGGGCCAATTATGTTCTTGCTCTATATCAACGACAAAACTAACTACCGATTTCGGGGCAATTTACGTTATTTGCAGATGACGCAACTATTTTGTGGGGGGGTGCAAATGAGCAAGACCGGAATATTATTAATCGTGATTTGTCTTTGGTGAAAATGGGTGTGATTCAAACAAATTGTGCTTTAATATTTCTAAAAATAATGTTATGTTTTTAAATGTAATGTATATCCTGTGTATTTGGACAACACTCAACAAATTATTCAACTGAAAACAAATTTCTGGATTGTTCATTGATAATGGCCAATTTAAAAAAACCAAAAACACCTTAATAAAAAGTGTCCTCAAATTGTTTTGCACTGAGGATAATTTAAAAAAAACTTGGGTAAAAAAGTATCTAGACAAGCATATTTTGCATTAATAAATCCCCTTTACGTTATGGCATATGTTTCTGGGGTTTTTGCTAAAAAAGCTAATCATACAGTATTTGTACGGGAAAAGGGCATCAGGTATATGCATAAAGAGACCAAGAGATCGGGAAACCCTTTTTATATCAGGCAATATTTTGACACTCCATTTTTATTTATCCTTGAAACTGTATCTTTAATACACAAAAAAAAGGGACACTTTGAAGGAATCTAGCCACCTACAATACAAGGAAAACATATACACTTTCCTCCCAACCAAAAATCTTCTCAGGTTCAGACTGATCGTTTTTAATGGGCGACAGCTTTTAACCATTTGCCTGCTCAGTGAGAAAGATCTATGATGGTAGAATATTTAAGCGTAAAATTAAATTGCTTGTTGCGGGGCCTATTATGATGTTCGAGAATATTTTGAGAGAAATTTTTTAAACTATTTGAGTATTGTGATTTTCGGCCTTTAAACAATAGTAAAAGAAATTGCTTTTTTAAGTTTTTATTTGTTCTGACTTTTTTTTTTTGGGGAAAAAATTTTAAAAAATTTAAGGATTGTGATTGTTAGTTTAATTTTTTTAAAATAGTTGTAAGCCCCACTTCCCTTTTTTTAACTAACTTATTCGAAAATATATTATTTATTTAAAAATTATTATTTTATATGTTATGTTTTTTTAATTTTTTTGTTTGATGGATGATTACCCCTTTTTATTTTATTTTAATTTATGACATTTAAAAACTTAACATGTATATTTTTTGACTATGTTTAATTTGTTTATTTTTTTTTGGGATATTTTATTTGTGTTTTTTACATTTTTTATTTAAATTTTAGTAAAATATGTTTATTTTTCAGCTTTGTCAATAAGATTGTTTACCATCTTCAGACAATAAAGCATTTTTTGAGTTGAGTTTGAATTAATAAAGTATTTTTAGTATATAATTGTTTTATTAAAATTGGATATAATTATACTAAATTAATAAAAAAGAAGTAGCCCTGGCGACCTTCAAGTTAATTTTGTTTTATTTTGGTATATGTTACAAAATTAATTAAAGTTTAAAGTATTCTATGCTCTTCTAGACTATACGTTTCTTGTAACATGGCAAGTCCTGTAATAAAAGCATGTTTTTCTTTATTTCAGGTAAATAAATTATTTTCTAAATTTAAAATTTTAGGGTGGAAAACTTGAATTTAATCTCATGTGTTCAATAAAGTTAAAAAGTTCTTATTGGTTACTCGCCAAAAAAGTTTTCTGGCATATACCCAGCAAGAATTTTTTAAAACATAAATTCGCCCCCACAATCTGGAACATTTTTAGAAGAAGGTGAGATAATAGTAGTTTCTTCTTTTTAAACTTGAACCTTGGGAAAAAAATTATTTTTAAAATAACGCTTTAATCGTCACTAGATAATACTGTAGTAGTGTCAAAGAAAAAAGAATCCAAGCAAATATTGTTGTCAGATACAATATTTTAAAGGATGCCCAATTAAAAATAGAATTTTTATATTTAAACTAAAACTATATAGCATTTTTGAAGTCCAGAAAACAAAGCTGAAAAAAGCGCAAAACCAGGCAATTTTTTTGAAATGCATAGATTTGCGTAAAAAATTGGGATAAAGCTAAACTTATCCTCGTCTTCAAAATCTATATTATAGAAAACAACCCTTTATTGTTAAAACCTATAAAACAATACATTGAAGCTTAAGATGACTAAAATTTGACTCAAATAGGTTAAAAAAGAAGTATTTTCTTTCTTTAAAACATTATTTGAAATATTTCAGCCCTTAAAAATCAACTCCTATAATGATTAAAAAAAAATATTTACTCCAAAAAATTTACATATTATCACAGGGTTTTGCGTACAAATTTGGGATTAAGCTTAACTTGCCGTTCTCTATAAAATCTATATTATGCTGAAGGTTGCTTTTTATTTTTTAGGGGTGAAAACTACCCCCTATTGCAAAAACCTTTAAAACTTTCATATTAAAGCTTAAGTCACAGACAATTGTTTACCCTAGAAAAATGACATATTGTCACATATTTGTAATTAAAAAATGTGACTGCTCAAAAGTATTACTAATTAAATTTTGTAATTTTTTAATCGTCAAAAATATAATCTTACAATGCAAAAAATAGTACAAAGCCGCGGATTTTAAAAAAATGCATCAAATTGCTTTTAGACTGCTCCGAATTTTTTTTTCAGTATAGCTCCTTCAGTTTTTGTGATAAAAAGTTCTTTAAAAACCCATTTTGTTGGTTCTTTCAAGAGCTTTAAGATCCTATATATTTAAACTGTTTTAAAGCCTTACTTTTTAAAGGGCTGAAACAAGGTAGCTCGTCTATACAAACGCGCTTTAAACGTTTATATCTCACTTAATTTTCGTCATACAGTAATTTTAAAAAAGCAAAATATTTGTAATATAAAAAGCTACAATTTAATACCCTAGTAATTTTACGTATCTCCCTTAGTTTTTAAGTTATTTTCAAGAAAAGGTAATTTTTATTAAAATTCTGAAGTTTGATTTTCACTTGCAGCACCATTTTTTTAAAACTAAGCAATTTAAATCGGTTAAAATTTTAGAATGTTTATAATACAAAGATTAAGATAATTGAAAAAGGGCTACGACTCATTTTAATTAAGGAGATGTTTTCGAAAACTTTTGCACTTATAAAATTTTAGTCTAACCTTATTTTAATCATAACTCACTCAACTTTTATGATACATATCTGTTTTTTTTTAAGAAAGGCTTCAAAAAAGTTGTTATTTGTTTTCCTCGAAAAATACGTAGATTTTGAGGTATTTGCCTTTGAAACTCAGAAATTTTGTGTTTGATGAATAACAGCTAACCTTTGACAAACCACAACTTTGTTTGGTCCCACAGCAATTACAAAAAAATAACATTTTATTTGTTTTTTTAAAAGCTACAGTTTTATTATTTAAAGGTGTTTGATAAAATGTGGTCAAAATATATTAAAAAGATTCCACCCCCGCGATGGCTTGGTAACCACCCCAAGGAAAGGCCCTTCGGCATGATATAGATTTTGATTCTTGAACTATTTCCCCTATACTGTCAAGATTTCAAGTCATTCTATGCTTTTTAAAAAATTTGACTCTTATTGATTTAAAATGGTTTGTTTACATACATCGCAGCAAACATGCAGGTTAACCACCCAGACCTAAATTGTTAATCTTCTGTTAGTCAAATTTATCCTGCTGGTAGAAACAGAATGTGTCGCGTGATTTGTCAAACAGAAGAGTAATGTCACATTCTAATTTTCCCAGTGGGATAAATTTAACTAACAGGAGATTAAAAGCTTGGACCTTAGTAAAACATCAAAATAATTTAAACCAGTTTTGTTTCATCAAAAATAGTCGATTTTGTCACAAAAATAATCTATTTATAGACCCTTGTTGACAAAAAGCTTTAATTAATACCTGTTTTATCGAATCTTTAAGTTTATAATTGAGTTATAACATGTAATAAAAGAAGGTTTTAAATACTTACGAACTTTGCCATAACTGCAGGCAACAAGTGCACAAATAACAATTAACAGCGACTTCATTTTAATAACTTTCGATTGACAATGCCGGCTGCTAAAACTTAAATTTAAAATATCAACCTTAACCGGTGGTTCCCTCCACTTTCGATTTCATTCGATGGTACAAGAACAGTGTAAAATTTTGTAATGTGATTAGTTAAGACCTTAATAATCAGTTTTAAAATTATTTACACCAAGATAAGATACACCTATGTTTATCTATCTTTTTCAGACTATACGGGTCACATCCAAATATTCTTATACATTTTTAGGAACCCCATAAAGCCGTTTTTACGTTCGAAAATGTATTTCGTGTATAACCCTTTAATAATTTTTTCTAAAATTTTTGCAATAAAAATACTAAACATGTTCTGGTTAGAAGATGCGCGAGAATCGACGCATAATAATTTTTGGGGGTCGGTAATATCGGTTAAGCCTAACAATATAGTTCTAACAAAATTAAAACAAATTAAATTTGTTTGAAATTTTTTATTACTCTTAGAATTTCTTATCATATATAAAAAAACCCATGTGCTCTTTTTGTTCTTTTTTGTAGCCACTTTTTCCATTCCATTCTGATCCTTCAAATTTTTAACATTTTTTCCATAAATATAGAACTAAAAAAAGAACCAACTACTACAACCCCCAAAACTAATAACTTTCTTTTATGTACCTAGTCCTGACATAATTCAAAAAACCCAAAAAGCTTTTTTTATTTATAAATATTTTCCCTTTATAGGTTATGGTATGCTAATCCATTGACAGCTGTTTTCAAAATCACAATTTTACGCGCATGACTATTACATAAATTATGGCAATAGTTTTACTAAATTTTTTTACAGGTATCAAAAACAAATTGATATACTAGTATCGATAACATTTATGTTTTGAATAAAACGTTGTTTAAATTTCCACCTCGGCTTCATGTACACGAGTAAATTCGACGAATCCAATTTTTAAAGACTTTGTGCAATAAATCGGGCGTAATTTTAGGAATTCAGCATTCATTGTTCAATCTCAAAGCACAAGGGTTGTGTTTGCATAAATTTGTTTTAACAATCCATAAAAAGTAATTTTTAAAAAAGTCAAATTACAACTTCGGTAGCCAGGAATAGTTGTTTGAAATTATCCTTTCATCCCATTTTTTTTTCAGTATGGCGACAGTTTTATGACAGTGTGACATGAAGTGCCGTCTTGTTGGAACCACATATCTTCTAAATCAAGCGCATCTAAATTTGACCATAAAAAATTTGTTAACATCTGTCGATATCGTTTACCATTCACTGTAACGGAATCTCCAACCTCATTTTGAAAAAAATGGCCCAACAATGCCACTATGCCATAAACTACACCATACAGTTACCTTGGATGTAAAGGCTTCTCGTGAATCCGTTGTTAATTGTTTTCACACTAGAAACGTCAATTTTCCTTATTTACGTATCCACTTTATCAAAAAAGAGCTTCATCTGAAAAAATAATTTTTTCGGCAAAATTGTGATCCCGTTCAAGTCGTTCTAAATTCCAACAGAAAATTCGCGGCGTTGTTGTTTGTTTTTTTAAGTCCTAACTCTTGAGCGCGACGAGGAATTGATAAATGTTGATCTTCTGCAACACTATTTCTTACAGCAGCAACATTCTTAACAGTTCTGGCATTTCGGCGTCATACTGGAGTTTTTACATCGTGAAGAGTAAAATTACTTTTAAATTTTTCAACGATGCAACGAATAGCAAGCATAGAAGGGTGAAGATTCTGCAAAGTGCGCGAAAAGTGTTCACAAAAAAACGACTATTTTCGGAAAATTTTTGGACAATAACTAGACTTTCTTGGAGCGAGTATTTAGCCATAATAAATTGCTAGAGTTTACTGAACATAATTGACAACTAGTGACAGGTATAACTATATTACCATTGTTACTACATCATTACAAAATCATATCATTCTTATTGGAAAACCCTTTATATTTACCAATTTCTTTAGAATGCTGTTATGTTTAATAACTGCCCCACATCACATTATACATAAAGTGTTAAGGGGGCCAGGGGGCCCTGCCCCCTTCCCCACTTTTTGAATGATAATAAATAATTTTGGGAAATAACTAAATTTTTTATCGAATTATCTTATTAAATTTTAAAAATAAATAGTTTTTATAGTCAATATACTCTACTGCAGGCGCGTGCTGGAGTGATTTTAGGGCCCTGGAAACTATTCATTACTTGTAGGGCCCATAGAGTGTCGCCTAAAAATATTGACAAATAGGAAAACTTTTCAAAAAACTTATTTAAGCTTACAGGATATTAAATGGGTGCATGTCAACATTAGACAACAAAGTTAATACAGTTTTTAAAATACAAAAGAAA
The DNA here is from genome assembly GCA_019359885.1 of Listronotus oregonensis. NCBI lineage: Eukaryota > Metazoa > Arthropoda > Insecta > Coleoptera > Curculionidae > Listronotus > Listronotus oregonensis. Next base: position 77,848 of record JAHBCN010001366.1, read on the forward strand.
AAAAAAACAAATAAAGATTATCATTGCTTTATGCTGCAGTTATTTCGGGAAACCCTAAAATAAATTAAGTCACCACCATTACTTTTTTTAAACAAATAAATTTATCTGTTACAATAAATTAATCTGTCATATATGAAATTACGTCAAAAATTAAAAAAAAAATTAAAAAATTTCCAAACTTTTTTTAAAGTAAAATAACAAGTCATTTTAGTTTTAATTATTGCTCACTTTGCTTTTTTAGAATAATTTTTTATCTTAAAAATAGTGGCCGGTCTATTTTTAAAAACGGTAAAAAGTTTATTGGTTTTAAAGGTTTAAGAATAATTAATGTTAAGGCACATAAAACTTGGGACCTAGGCTAAGAACCTTTTTTCATGTTTGGCAAGTAAAACAATGGATATTTATTTTGTGATGTATACCTTTTTATTGTCCGTGAGTCTGGTAAGATCTACAAACTTGCTTGCCTTGACTGTCTTTCGTCTCGTTTTAAGTCTTTTGTCTACTCAATTGTATTATTTATTTCCTTTTTTGGTCAATTAATTTTTATTATTTTTTTTGCTTTAATTTATTAACGGACAAAATTTGGTTTACAAAAATTTAAAACTAAAATAAAATTTTGTCAATAAAGACCTTTAAAAATTGTTTAAACATATCAATATATCAAGAAGATATACAATTTCCCAGGGGGTCCAAACCCTTTTTTCTTTCCCTGCGGGGCACTGCAAGACACTGTGAAGCATTGCGAGATACTTTAATAGATTGCAAAACATTAAGACGCGTTGCAAAGCCCTATAGCGTTGCAGCATTGTTGTACACTGCAAGACACTGCGTGGTATAGTGAGGCAGTGAGGCAATGCAATGTGGTGAAAATACACTGCAAGACACTCGGCAGTGCCTTAAATAAATTTGTACACATAATGCAGACAGTGAGAGACCCCTCGACAAATTTATTTAAATAAACTATTCTGCACGGTGCAAATCACAATATTTTAAGAAGCATTTATTTGCATTACCAACATTTTAAATAAAGACACAGGCCCACAAAAAAAAAAAAGTGGTGTGTGCTGGGTGTCGGACTAGAATTTTCTGACGTATTTTTTTCCGCTGAATACGAATCTATAGTAATAATTAAGGGTCAAACAGCAAAAAATCAAGAAAAGGCGTAATTTCAAAAATTAACATTTTTTTTTAAATTTAAATCGTCAATATCTTAAAAACTATAAAAGATACACGAAACTTTATATGACATAAGCTATGTATTTTTCAAGACCTTTAATTCAAATAATATTAGCTTTTTGTCTAAATGCAATATTTTTTGAGTTATAAAAAAAAACGAATTTTCAGGATTTTTTTAAGGTATACCTCTAAAAAAAAAATAAAACTATTTTTTACATTTTTTTATTTTTTTGCAAATTTTAGGTGATTCAGAATTTAAATAAATAAAATAAATGATTTTTTATAAATAAAAAAAACGAAAATGACCATAATATGAAAAAAGATTTTTTTCCTATTGGGACTGAATTTTTTTATCAAAATTACATTTTCGTTTATATCTCCATTTTTATTTATCTCATCAAAAATGTTTATAAAACTTTTTATATAGAAAATTGTAAAAGCTTTCTTTTTTGTTTAATGAAATTTTTTGTATTTTTTATATTTTATCCAAACATTTCGTGGTAGCATGTTTTTCTCGATTTTTTTCTGTTTGACCCCCCTTTTGTTAGATTCGTTTCAGGAATTTTACTTCTTACCTTTTTTCTTTTTTTTGAAGTCAAAAAAATTAGTTCTGTATACCCTTTATTTGAACAATTTCGTGTACAGCAGACTAGTGGGTTATGCTATATTTTTTCAAAATCCTTATTCTGAATCTTTTTTGCAGTCTCCTGTCCTTGTGTCTATTAACATTTACAAAATTGCTTGCCTTGTAACTGTCGGTTGTATTGTTTCTACGCTCCTTGTGATCCAAATGTATTATTTATTACCCGTTGCCTTTTCGTCAATTTTTGTTTTTCAATTGTCTTATTTATTTTTGTCAAATTGGAGTTGCCAAAATGTAATTTTCTGTAAAGACCAGACTGTCGTATTTTTTTTTTAAAACGTTAAATCCAAGTGTTTTTTGCAAAATATTTTTTCTGCTATCAACTCTAAAGTTGCTTCCCTATGTGACTTTGTATTTCTTGTCGGTGTTAATCATTTAATTGATTATTCAGAAAAATTAGGTAAGTTAACAAAAATTGAGTTAATCAAAATCAAGGCATTTGTGTGGAAACATGCACATCAATTTAAAAATGCATGCGTAAAGCAAATCACTGTTAATGGTTTGTGATTTTTATTTTATCGGTGCACTCTCTCGCAGCTGTTCGGTAATTTGTTATCCTTTTTTATTACAAATAATCCTATAAAGAACAAAGATAAATGATAGAAATCAGTGAATACAAAGATAAAAATGAAAATAAAAACACGACTGTTGCAGATTTGTCATTATCACAAACTTTTTAAACAAATATATATAATTTTGTTATATTTTTTTCAGAATGCATGGGGAAGACGAGTTTCTGTTGGCCTATTTTATGATGTTATTGTGTGGAAGTTTAATTATTTTAAAAAGGAAACGCTTTTTACGCCGACGATGTGGCATTCCTCCTAAAAATAGAAGAAGAGATTGTTTTGGAATTTTCAACACCCTACTAAAAGTCATGCTGCAACAATAAGATGAAATGTTTATTTTATTTTATGTATCAAAATTAAAAATCAAAGCAGAAATCAGCACACTATGTTAAAAAAATATTAATAAGTTAAAAAAGATAATAGTTTGTTATCTTTTCTTAACCTTAACTTAACCTAACTTAATTTTTAATTTGGATATATAATTAAAACCATTTAATCACATAATGTTTATATCTTCTTGTGTTACTTTAACTTATTTTAACTTGACCAAATTTTTCTGCATAATCCTAACTTTATTTATTTTTTGTCAAAGTTAATATAGAATAATATTGTAGTCTTCAAGGATCTAGTCTCCTCTTGTGTCATCAATTAAGTTTCTTGCTTATGTGACTGTTGATCTTCAAGCTTGTAATTTCCTAAAGCCGACTAACATTAGATACCCAAATAAGGTATGTTTGTTAATCAGAAATAGTGTACACTATTTTACACTTTTTTTACGTAAGTGCTTTTATAGAAAGTGTATTTTAGTGTGTACAAAAAGTATAAAATAGTGTAAACTAGTTTTTAATAACACATACTTGTAATAAATTTTGTCTTTTAAAACATGTGCATTGATATTTTTTTGATTAGCTAAAGGCAATTTGTTTGCATGGCGCAAACTTAAAAACATAAGCTAATTTTTCTAAGTGACATGTGCAATTTTTGTCATTTTAGTCAAGGAAAGTTAGGAAATAAATCGAAAATTTTTAAGGCCAGCGAGTGCCCCCTGGTAATTTTAATGTCAGATTTAAATTCGGCATCACCTAAATCCCCCGAGTAATGATTTTTAAGCGATTTTTTCGAGTTTCCAGTCGTTCTTATAACATTGCAAGTAATTATGCAATTGCAAAATGTATTTATTGCACCAGAATGCATTTTTTGAAAAATGGCATAACCACACCATACAGACTTTTTTCCTGGAAGCTTTCTGAACACAACGCAGAAAACCTCATCTCGATATCTGCTGGCCTTAAAAATTTCTTTATTTTGGTCGATCTGGATCTAAATGCACTATTTGTAAAGAACTATTTTAACAAAACTATAAATGAATTAAATCCAAGCTAAAAATAGGATTTAAGAGACAGAATTTGTAAGTATTTGATTAAAAATCCATACTTTTGCCAGTAATTTAAAAAGTGGTGCCATAATTTTTGGTTTACCAGGGCATTTTCTTAGCAGTATTGTGTTTTTTTAATATGTTTTTATATTTCTTTATTTACTATTCTCCTTCATATTACCTAATTTTCTACAAAGGAATTACTTTATTACTAATTATTTGAAATACGCAATTGCTTATATTTCCTTAGTTTATTTGTTTTGTCTTTGTCGGACAGATTTTTAAACAGGTATGGTAAACACATCATGTTGTATTGACTTCCAATACCTCACTTCCTTTAAAGCTCTCAAGGTAAAAGTGTGGGGGCGTTTTGGGGGTTAACCGGTTTTTAAAAAAAACCGCCCAAAACGTCACCTCATATTGTGTTTTAAATTTAGTCCCCAAAATTAAGTAAATTCCTTTAAAAATGTCTGGGAAATCAAAAGCTCCCCCAAAAAAAAAATAGAATATCCGGGGGTTTCCTTTGAATGCCCCCCGTTATAATTTTTGTTTTTAACGTTATCGATATCAAATTTGTGGGGTATGTTTAAGATTAAAAACTGCAACTTTTAAAAAATGTATATTTTTACCTATTTGGGACTTAAAGGTGTATAAATTGAACGTCTTATTGCCCTATAGTTAAAAAAAATAATAAATAATAATAATTTGACGGTATAAAAAGTCAAAAGTAATACAAGAAACAAAACGGGTTGTCCGTTTAAAAATCTAAACTTCAAGTTGTTTTCTGTTAAACCGAAACCAGTCAGAAAGTCTTCTTTTCCTCTAATCTGTATAATCTGTATGTCTCCCAAATTAGCCCTCTATAATAGTATATTCATACCGAGATTAAGAAGCCCTTAAAACCCATTCGAAAAAAAATCTCGCTCCGCTCATGCAATTTTCGAGTTGGGAATGGGTTTCCCTGGTTTTATATCTTTTTTTACGACTTTATGTTTAGTTTTTTTTTAAATAAAAAGAAATTATGTAAACTCTAAATAAAATCAAATAATAATAAAACATTTCGTTGTCCAGGGGTGTTTTTTGTTTTTTGCCAGCTTTAAAAAAATATTGAAAGTTTTAAATTTTGGGGCTCCGGGGGAATGCGATTGCCTGTTCGTAATATATATATATATATATATATATATATATATATATATATATATATATATATATATATATATATATATATATATATATATATATATATATATATATTACGTAACTGCCCTTACGCACATTTGGCTTTCAGTATAGTGTTGTTTAGGAGATTTACTGATAAAGTAGACGGTGTGTAATTAGGTTCTTACTAATATAGGAGTAGAAAATATGTTTCCATATCTGGGGAATGGCGCCTCTTACAACTCTTGGCACTTTTAATTTCACTCAAAAAAAACATGCTTGCCTTTACAAAAAAGCTTCCTTTTCCGGCACACCGACGTGCTGTAAAAGTTCTGTCGCTGTATTATAGGTATTTCCATGGCTTCTACTCCGAGGAGTTAATCAATATAATTCCTCATCTAGCAGCTCCCAATAAAGTTCCAACTAGTGCCACTTTTATGCATATATTTACAGTCCATCTGGAGAGACTGCGAATTTGTTCGTTCTTTTATCTCACAGTGACTAGACTGTAGAACCCGCTGCCTTCAAAGGTTTTTCCTTTTAATCTTTAAACCCTGTGTTACCAGGGCCGTATCTATATAGGTATAGCCGCGCCCTTGGCGGTGCTTAACATGTGTCTCCCCCCACCCACACACCAGGGGATTTGGGGAGTACGGAATATCTCCCAACGAAAACATGGATTCTGGGGGTTATTGCCTGGAAATTTGACAAAATTAAAGTGCAAAATTGTAGGTTTAAAGTTTGGTGAACCGAGAATTTCGTTTCTTTAAAATACCAATTTTGTGGTGAAATTTGTGTCGAATTCTATTTTTTTTTTTTTGTATGAAAATATTAACCTACTATTTGAAAAAGACATGATTTACAAAAATAACTGTTTGTATCTGGAGTGAAAGAGGGAATGTAAATTAACTATACTCAAGTCCAAATTTCTTTCAATGACGCATCGCTCGCTTTTAGAGTGCCCCGGTTGTGTGGGTCAGGGAATCAATTCCGTGGCGTATGCATTTTAGAAAATAAATGATAAAATTTCGTCAAAACATAAAAATGTTTTTTACAAGAAAGTTATTTTCTCCATTTTCATCAACCCCTTTTAAAATTAGTAACAAGCCTATTTTCTTTTGTATTATTCGGATTAATGAAAATGTAATTTTTTTGCTTAATTTTGCACACCTCTATTTTGAGGTCATAGGACACAAATTTGAGTTTTTTTTGGCGATTTTTCAACGCTTTTCCAAAAACAAATACATTTTTACTTTAATTTTACCTTCTCTGATTTTATTTTGCTCATGAAAAAAAGTAATAAAATTTTAGTGTTAAATAAATTAAAAAAGATGTAAAAGCAGAACGATAGACAATCCAAGTTACCCGACTTGCCAATTCACCACCCATCTTGCAATTTCAATATTAAATCGATATTCACAAGCATTGCTTCATCAAAATATCCATATATAAGGGAACAGAAAGCTCTGGAGATCATCAGCTTGTAGAATCCAATACTATTTCGGGTCTTTCGTGTTCCATATTTATGATTTCCATATCGAGAATATTTTGGGTCAAAATGCGGGTCGAGCGAAGAGGGTTTGCATACCTTATAAAAATGTCATAAGAAAACTATTACAACCTGGTAACAGGTCAACATTTTTAGAATTTCGAGTTGGAATTGGACGTAAACGTTTTACCTACTTTTTATTGAAAATTAAGTTTTTCCCTTTTCTTTTATGTTTTTTTTTTAATATTAACATAGTATGAGTTTTTTTATATGTTTTTCGTCAAATTATAGGAATTTAAAGGAATATGTCGAAAATAAAATTAAACAATTCAGTTATTATTTTTTTAAATACTATAAGAGGCAGCCAAAAAAACAATTATCATGTTTAACAATCCGAAAAGTAAAAGTGTGCAAAAAAATAGCGAAAAATCGGGATTTTCCAGTATCCAAATTGATTGATTGATTTTCTTGCCTTTTTAAACTCTGAATACCGTACGCGAAAAACTTTGTTAAAGTTGCATATATCTCGCAGCATCCAAAGTGGTTAGTTCTGGATTTCGCTCCCGAATCCCATGGTAAACATTTTTAACCATTATTCGTTATTTTTAAAGTTACTGAGTTTTTTGTAGGCGGATAACTAAAATTAAAGGTTGGTTAATATTCATAGTTTACAGAATTAAAAGCACTTAACAACACTAAATCTTTATATACAATTATATACACTAAATAAGATAAACTATTATAAAATTGGACAAAACAAATCTATATACTACAATTAGAAATTTATAATATTTAGAAAAAAACCCTGTATGGCAATTAAAATTTAAACAAAAATCTGTCCATAATCAATAATAACAAAAAAAAAATTGGCACAAAAAAATCTCTATATACTACAATTATTAGAAATTTTTTTAAAATTTAGAAAATACCCTGTATAAATTAAAATTTTAAAATTACAAAATTTTTCCATAATCAATAATAACTAAATAAAAACATGAACACACGAAAACCCTGTCGGGTACGCTATTTTCAAGTCTATTTGTTGAAACTAAGAATTTTGTTGCCATTTTTTTGTCTTCTGATAAAATGATTTCAATACATATTGGCGTGCTATTTTAAGGCATCGCTTGGTGATTTATTCTTGCAAATTATACAACGGGCGATGAAAATTTTGGCCGGTTCACTGTTATTTGAGGGGAAAAAGAAAAAGGCTTAAAATCATTTACTAGTGTTAGATTTTTTTCAGCCGTTTGTCGGTTGGGTCCCGGTTTTAAATGAGTCACTGACAGAAATTTTGGACTTTGGGTTTTAATACATCCTTATTTGCGGAAAATTTAAAAAAATTAAATAATTTTTTTTAGTCCAATTTTAAAAAAAAATTTTTAAAAATAATTAAGTTTCGAAAAAAAAAAAAATTTTTAAATTTTCCCCTTGTAATTTATTTCCCTTAAATTTTGTAATAAAAATAATAATTATTTGATACGGCCGACAACTGATAAAAAAAAAAATTATAGCCTTTTCTCCCCCCCCTAGGTGGGGCCCCCTTAACGGGCGCCCACTCGCCACCGCCTTAATATCCCTTTTTTACAAAGTACCTTATTAAGGCCCCCGGGTTTGGGGATATTAGATTGGGAAAAGTCTTCGTGACCGCCCCAAACATAAAAAAGGGGTAGTATTTATTTTAGTTGTTTATTTTTTTGTATCTGATATTATTAATTTACCTCTTTTTCATATTTTAATACTGGCTCAATTTCTTTTTGTCATTGTTTTCGATAAAACAAGATACTTGCACAACAAAGTTCTAATACGACTAATCGAACTAAATGCCATTTAATAAACTACAAAAGAAAAACTCGTAATAGGCAGTTACAAAAATGTGTATTTAAATTTAGAGATATCACAGTAACACAAGACTATCTTGCAATTTTATAAAAACATAAAATTTATTCCTAAAAACACAAAATAAAAATATTTTTACCCAAATTTACAATTTTTCAGGAAATAGTTCATCATATGTAAACCTCTGCGTTATAATGTTGGCAATATCAGTAAATTTCTGTGCCAAAGAATTTTCCAGAACTGGTTTAATTTCATTGACGAAAAGATCAGCGTTATCTCTTACAACATCATTGGAGCTTTTTAAAGGGGGGTTGGGGGCCGTAAACAGGTTACCCGGAAAGTCATGTCCCAATAACAATTTAAAACCAAATTTTGAAACAAGTGTTTTCTTTTTCGACCAGGTCTCCCTTCATTACGCAGTCAAATTTGTAATTTGCTAAAAATAAAATAATTTTAAATAATGTCAAGAGAACGATCCCTGCTAAAAACTGGGTTAAAAATCTAGGTTTAAAGGAAATGTAATAAGTTTTTTCTTCTTTGGGTATTAAACCTGTTTCAGTTTTAACTCCAAAATGGTAAGAACTTTTTAAAAAGGAGAATTATTTTTGTTGGTTTTAAGAACAAGAATCATTTTTTTTTTTTTTAGATTGTCCTGGGTGATGGGAAAGTTTCCGGTCAATTTTTCAATAAAGAGTTAATTATTTTAAAGGGGGGTTTTCAAGACCGTATCAACATTTGGTTTCAGATTTTTTCTATATATATATATATATATATATATATATATATAATATATATATATATATATATATATATATATATATATATATATATATATATATATATATATATATATATAATATAATATATATATATATATATATATATATATATATATATATATATATATATATATATATATATATATATATATATATATATATATATATATATATATATATATATTATATATATATATATATATATATATAAATATATATACATATATATTAATATATATATATATATAATATATATGTTTTACATAATATATATATATAATATATATATTATATATATATATATATATAATATATATATATATATATATATATAAATATATATATATATATATATATATATATATATATATATATATATATATATATATATATATATATATATATAAATATATATATTATATAATATATATATATATATATATATAATATATATTATATATATATATATATATATATATATATATATATATATTTTATATATATATATATATATATATATATATATATATATATATATATATATATATATATATATATATATATATATATATATATATATATATATATAAAATATATAAAATATATATATATATATATATATATATATATATATATATATATATATATATATATTATATATTATATATATATATATATAAATAATTTTTATATATATATATAAAAATATATATATATATATATATATATATATATATATATATATAATATATATATATATATATATATATATATATATATATATATTATATATATATATATATAATGTATTATATATATATATATTAAAATTTTTATATATATATATATTTTAAATTTTAAATTTTTATATATATATATATATATATATATATATATATATATATATATATATATATATATATATATATATTAATTTTAATTTTTAAATTCTTTTAAAAAATCGGGGCTTTTAAAAAAAGGGCCGGGGGCCAATTGTGGGACTTCTGGTTACCTTTTTCATATGCATATTAATTGTATGAAGCATCTATTAATTACGGTTAATGTTTGACAAAATGGTGAATGTAAATATTAATAAATATTTTTATTGAAAACTAATATTTGCAATTCATTTAGGGCGATCTATTCCCGTTTTTATCATTTTGGAGATCTACCCCGAAAAACATAATGAAGGCCTTACGAAAGTTGGCATATTAAAAAATTATCTGTAAACATGTATATAAAGTATGGTCTAACCTATTAAAAAAAAAAGTATAACCAAATATTTTGTTTTCTTTTTTTTACTAAAAAAAAAGCGGGGGGAAAATGGAGGGATAAAATACCCCGAATAAAACAGCGCTGAAAATAGAGAAAAACGGGCCCTAACAAATAAGCTATAAATAACGCGGGAAATATAATTTTTCAAAAATTAAAATTTCAAAAAATTACAAAAAAAGTATCAACCAAAATTAGTTTAATTATTTAAGACTGTTTTTTTATTTTTTTATATTCTGTCTTTGGATGTTTCGGCCGCACTGTTTTGTTCCAGCTTTGTTTTGATCGATGCATTATTGTCTTAACGCTGTTTTGTCCTGCGCTATTTTTGCTGTATTCTGTAGTCCAGTTCTAATTTAAACTAGATGCCTTATATATCAAATGGTTTTACACTTGGTCATTAATTAAAAAAATAGACTTTATTACATTGTATCTTATCAAAAAAATTTACAATACTTACTGAAATTTCCTGTAATTGGTCCTTGTCCTTTATATTTAAGAACAAGAATACTCATGTCAATATCGTAAAGACCTTCAAAATATATAGCAGGGACATTCACTCTAAAGATGTATCTGTTTTTTCGTACATTGGGCCTAAAAAATAAATTAAAATAACAAACACATTTATGCCTTATATAAAAAAAAAATAAATAACTTTACTCATTTTAATATATCGAACAGGTGGACAGGTACACTATTCCTTTTAGGATATCATGTTATTCTATATGACAAATGTTGTTTGTTTTAGGTTACTATAATTATGCAGACTGATTTAGACTGCATAGGGCAACTGATAGGTGACGAATTGCATGGAAAGCATGTCAAAATGCACGAAATTAAATTTGAATTGGGTTCGTTATTAAATATAATATGTATTATTATATCCATCACATCACATACTTATTATTGATCAATTGTCAATTACAATGTTTCATTTGAATTCAAATTAAACATTACTTTATTAAAATAATAAAATTTAATACAGGACATGGTGACAAATTAAGAAAAAATTAGGCTATGAAAAATTTTACATAGAAAAAGCTTAATGTAAAATAGAAATGAAAAACTTCTGCAGGTATTTTTTACTGCTTAAACATGAAAGGCCAGCGAAAATATTCTTTGGGCCCTTTTAAAAATATAATTATTTTAAACATGTTTCAAATTAAGATGTTGTTGTTTTTCCAACTACCGTTTTTATAAAAATATATTTGCTTTGTTTGTCTTTTACAATACAAGCATATTATAATTAATTTTATTTATTAAAATATTTGTTAAACAGAATTATATTTAATCACAATAATTTGTACAAGCGTCACAAATAATTCTATCTTCTGGCATATCATAGTGACATTATCTTAAGAGTCATTTTTAGTGTCAAAATGATACAGATTTTCGTAGTGAGTAATCTAGTCCTAGTATTATATTAAATTTATTATAATCCTATGACCGTATAATCAAAAGAACGTAAGACACAAAAACCAATGCAATTTTTCTTGATACGGTAACATTAACGATTTTACATTTTATGACATAATTTTTACAAGATGTAATAATTATGTAACAATTAATAAAATAATTTATATATAACAACATTTTTACAATTTGATAAATTATTACCAATCATCGGTGTTTTACCAAAATCTCTATTTCTTACACTAAGGGCGAAATTGTTAATTTTTCACAAAAATACCAGCTGCCTTCATATTTGACATGTATTGTCAAAAATGAAGTCGAGAATATTTTTTAATAAAATTAACAAAATTTTTCATTTTACTGACTCCAAGAAATATAGGGGAAAAAATCAATTTACAACCACGCCGCTTTCAAAATTTTGCATACAGGACTTTTTTGGGCGCTGATCACAAATCTAAAAATCAGTTTTTCCGGCAACCTCTGTTTTTGTGTTAAGCCTCAAAGTGGACTAACCTCAAAATGGACATTTGTCCAAAATTTCTTCTTGAAAAACTGATTACATTAAAATGGGAACATACACTGATTGGGTACTTATTTATTAAGCTAATACACTAAAATTTACAAAAGTTTATTGCGTATTTTTAGTAAAAACACCTCAAATAAAATCAGTTTTTTATATTTTGACAACTTAATTATGAATCAAGGAACCAGTTATATTAATATATATATATATATATATATATATATATATATATATATATATATATATATATATATATATATATATATATATATATATATATATATATATATATATATATATATAAAATTTTCTTACAACGTACAGAAAAGTGGATTCATTTGAGATAATTTTTACAAAAAAATAGACAATAAATTATTGTAAATTTTATTTATTTGTTTAATACATAAGTGCCTAATCAGTGTATTTTCCCCATTTGTTGGTAATCAGTTTCAAAAAGGGGGGAATTTTTGAGGTTAGTCAAATGCGGGCCTCATAACTAAAAAATTAGGGGTTTTCCCGGGAAAAAAACTGATCTTAGATTCGTGATCAGCCCCCCAAAAAAACCCCTGTATGAAAAAAATTCATGAAAATCGGCGTGGTGTCCGTAAAGTAAAATTTTACCAAATATAGTTTCGTATGTTATTCAGATGGTTATTACATAAATTACTGTTGTCATATTAAACATATTAGATTCGTAAAAATTTTAGATTTAAAAATGAAAAATTAAGCAATAAAATCAATGGAAAAGGCTGCCAGAATCGCTAGTGCGTTTTTACTTCCACAAACCACAAACGTAGAAAGGATTGTACCAACATACCATACTCCTTATGGTCTGTTAATTCTTAAAATTAAGTCTAAAAAATCCAAAATAAGAAGGAAAAAACAATGCACTAAATAAAGTTATTTGCGATGAAAGTTTTGACAATTATGGCAGTAGCTTGCGAACCGATGAATTTTCCACTTCAGGTGATATTTAAGATTTAAGACTGAAGAATATATTGCTGATTCCCATGTCAAAAAAGTTAAGATTTCGTAAAAGATTTTAATAGAAAATTCCGGAGTTTCGTATGCCAAAAATGTTTCTACAAATACAAAATTTTTTAATGTGGAAACCAGCCTTATTGACAATAAGCAGGATACGGATGTTCAGCAAGAAAATTTGTTTCGGACTAAATAGGAAATTGTCATGTTTCTTACTCTGTACTCTGTAAAACTTATTGTGTAGTAAATTAATATTTTATTTTATGTACTATGAACATTGATTCTGTAAAAAAACTTGTTTTATATTATAAACCTAATTGTGTCCATATTCAAATTTAATTAAATTTTAAATTGCACTTATATTAATAAGCGGTAAATAGGCATAATGAAATGGTATTGCCTGCTTCTAATGACTGTTTTACGAAATAATGATATTAAAAATAAAAATAGTCATGACCATTAACTACTTATTTAAAGTGAATAGTACACTTTACCTAAATTATTAACGATAAAAAAATTATTTAAAAAAAAACATTAATAATTGGGTTTAAGAGTTTTAAAATAAAATATAATTTTTAAGCTGGGTAACGCTAAATATTTTTTTGTAAATATTTTAGATTTAAAACATAAAAGCAAGAACTTTGTTTGCCTAAATAAAGTTATATTGGAGTTATAAAGGAACAATAATAGGGTAAATTTTTAATATAAAATTTACTTTAAAGAGAAATGGGTCAATAATGCAATATACTTAAAATTGAGAAACCAGACCTTTATACTGTTTTAATTTTATGAGATACCCCAAATACTTATTAATAATTTTAAAAAATAGTTTAAACCTATAGTTACAGGGTAAAATAGAAGCTGTTTTGCTAATTAAAATTTAACAACAAACCACTAGTACAACCTTTAAAAAAATGGTACAAAGAACATAAAAAAACAATATCTGTGTAAAAGCTAATTCTTTCGTTGTTTTTTTTTTATAGAAACACCTATGAAAAGTAGCCATTTTTTAGGGTAAAATTTTTTTAATTTAAATTTTATCGTGATATTGTCAATATGACTTTTGTAAAAAATTCAAAAATAAACAAAGTAGTCTTTTGTTAAAACCGATCGGTGCATTTTTTGCAGAGAGCAGTCCGAAAAACCGCTAAATTTCATTATTTTTAATAAAAAGCTGACATTCGGAAAAATGATTATCTATAATATGATGTTTAAAGAAGCAGGTGTTTTTTTTTTAAATCGCATTTTAAATATTTTGCAGTGATATTCTGGATGGAAACATTTAAAAGCTTAAGGTCTCTAGTATACGTATGTTAGAACAACACCGATACGTTACGGTTTTATATCAGTTTGCCATATGAGACCGTGACGTATCGGTGTTGTTCTTACAGCGTTCGATCTCTACAAAGTTTAATATTCTGAGGCCTCAAGATTGTCAATTTTTTTCATTCAAAATTGGATTCGATAATTATTATGCAAAAACTATCCAACTAAACTTAACGAAATTTAACGCGATGTTTCATTATGGTATGATGTTCTTTTTGGCCAAATATGGAGCTTTTAAAAAATCCACAGAATCCAAAATAAAATCTCGCCTTTTGCGATGTCTAAACAATACCAACTTGTCAGAAATGTAATAAGAAATCTATTTTAACGCTATAGTTTTTCATTACGGCAATTACGCAGAAATTCTAAATATGCATTTAAAAATGTGTTTTTTTTTTTAAGTCAAACTTACTTTAAATCTATGATCTCAAAACTGGAGGGTCCCCATACTTTAATATCTGTAATATTCGCATCAATTTTTGCTTGATTTGGTCCACTCCTGAGTTTTACTTCGTCTAATAATAGCGGCTCAATTGGCGGTACATCTAATTCTGGTATTCCTGCTTTAAGTTGTGGCCTTAATTGTTCAACTGAGTTTATTATGCATTTGGCTATGTTTGGATCATTTCTGCTGCATACTTTTATGTAAGATGCTAAAAATACATAAAAATAAATAAAACAATATTTACGCAATTTGTCGGTTTAAAATAAAAACATATTTTATAAGATTACATTTTATATATATTTATATATATATATATATATATATATATATATATATATATATATATATATATATATATATATATATATATATATATATATATATATATATATATATATATATATATATATATATATATATATATATATATATATATATATATATATATAATATATATATATAAAGGGTGTTTCTCAAAAGGGGGTTCCCCTATTTAATTTTTTATTTTTTTAAAAAGGAAAATGAAATTTGGCGTGACGATTTATGACCTAAAAATGCATTTAATGACGTATTCAATTGTTTCTGACGATTTTCGGTTTCACAGGAAATGACTCAAACTTTTGAATTTTAAATGGAACACCCTGTATTTTTTTTCACCTATTCGATAGAAAATGACATTCTAAATACAATGACACTCCATATGTCAACTCTTGACATTTTAATTTAAAAATATTTATTTTTTTAAAATTCAATTTAGAGTGCCATGACGTTTAAAAACAAAAACCCAAATTTTGTTGGAAGCAAAAAATAGTTTTAATTATCTGAAGTATTTTTTGTCTTTTTCGGAAAGGTAAAATAATTCCAAAATTTTATTTCTAAACATAACTTAATTTTTTTAAATGGAACGATGGTGGCTCGTTGGCATATTTGAAAAGAGCATTTCTTTCTGAATAATTTGATACCCTAGACTTGATATTTTAAGTTAAATCAACACTAAAAAAGCCAAAAAATAGGCATAGTAGTTGTTGCTTGTAAAACTATTAAAACATGGGGCCCGGGGGCATTCGATTAAAAGAGTCAAGTACCCCATTTCGGCAATTTTGTCATAGTTTTGGAAATAAACAAAGCGTTAGTTTAATATAAGATAATATATGGGCTTTTAAGTATCATGGGAAATGAAAATGGGGCGCCGCCACGGGTCTTGCACACCAAAGTATTTTCATCCTTATTTTTATTATTGCGGAAGTTGGGAAAAAAATACTTTAGTGCAAGACACATTTCCCATGATGCATTGCAGGATTAGAATACCTTTCTTATATATTATCTTAGTTTAACAATGATGTTACATATATTTAATAACTAAATGCGAGTTAGTTATTTAAAGATATTGCTGTGTTTATTATTAATGCATTTTGATTTAAATACATATAAATATAATAATTAATAATAATAATAATAATAAAAAAATATTATTTTTATAAGCAACAACTACTATGCCTATATTTTAGCTTTTTTAGTGTTGATTTAACTCCAAATACCTATCAAGTGTGGGGTATCAAATTATTTACAAAAAATTTTTTCAATACCAACGAGCCATCTCTTAATTTAAAAAAAAAAAAATTTTTAGAAAAATAAAATTTAAAATCTTTTTATTTTAAAGACATCTATCGAAAGATAAAAAATTATTTTATTTATAAAATTTATTTTAAAATATATTAATTAATTTAAAAAAAAAATAAAATATTTAAAAAAATTAAAAAATTACATATATTATTTATTAAATAATTTTTATAAAATAAAAATATATAATATATATATATATATATATATATATATATATATATATATATATATATATATATATATATATATATATATATATATATATATATATATATATATATATATATATATATATATATATATATATATATATATATTTTAAAATATATATATATATATATATATATATATATATATTATTTATATATATATATATATATATATATATATATATATATATATATATATATATATATATATATAAATGGTTAAAATTCCAAAACATTAATCGATTAGGCAGTTTGTCAACATTTTTTTTTTAGGTACCGGGGTGGACATTTTTTTCAACACACCAAATGAGGAATTGGCCTCCAAGTCTTTTTATTTCCGCTTTATTAGCTAAAGATCGGCCACCAAACGGCTCTGAATTAAACTTAAAAATTTATTTTAAACCAAAAGTTTCTAAAAAAGTAATTGGCACCGAACGTAAGCAAAATAAAAAATTTAACAACTCCATACTTTCGCGTGCTCGTAATGGATCCAATTGGGGTTTGCATTTTGATTGCAACAAAGCATCGGCATCGGCTTCAGGATGCGACGCGATTTAATTAATGATATTTTAGCGAAAGCAGTCAAGTTTTTTAAATAATTTGGTGTTATTGCCAGAATTTTAAAGAAATGTGTAACTATGTAATAATTAAAATATATTTTTTAAATTTTATTTTAAACCTTTTTGGCGGTTGCGCAAACCTGCAACCAGGAAGAGCCCCACTTATATATATATATATATATATATATATATATATATATATATATATATATATATATATATATATATATATATATATATAATAATATTTATTTTTTAAAAAAACTAGCTTTCCCAAATTTAAGGAGCTAAATATATCTAAGATTGCTATTTGTTTATAATACAAAATTTACATCTACCAAACGACATCCTTTTTCGATTTTTTCAAGGTACCCGTATTTTATATTTTATATAAAATATATATTTATAAAGGTGACCGTTTTCGGTAACTCGAATATTGTTGTCCACGAGTTACCGAAAGAAACACGTTAACATACTTTACTACTTATGTATGTAATATAAGGTCTGTTTGTTAAAATATATTTCACTAATTTAGGGGAGAGCGGGGAGACTCTGGACACAAGGAGACTTTGGACACGTTCAAATTTCCCACATAAAAGTATCCGAATTTAATTCCGTTCGTCAGTACGCGTAAAACCGGCAAAGAGTAAACGTTAATTTGTTTGTGTTGTTAAAAATTAAAAAAAAAAAAAAATTGTGATTTACGAATTTAGAATAAGATGCAGAAAAAGCTTAGCTTTATAAGGAGCCCATCCAAAAAAACGAAGGAAAAAATACTGAGACAAACTAGGAAAAGACTTCGCATAACAGTAGGGTTGCTAATATTGGGGACCCAAGTTGTAGAATATGCGACGAGGGGGAAGTAAGAGCCTATCATATACTGTGCGAATGTGAAGCGCTGAATCAGAAATGACAGGCATTATTTGGGCAACCGAAAATAAGCACACATGAATATATTAACCAACCAGTCTCGGGGTTATACAGACTTGTAGAAGGAAAAAGATAATAAGAGGATTGGTATAAAAGATAAGGAGATTAGGCACAAAAAACCCAAGAGGCTGCGCTGCCTTCGGTAGTGAATCAAGACAGCTCCCAGAAAGAAGAAGAAGAAAAGAAGAAGAAACACTAGATTTTGACATAATAGTTACTTTTTGTGTTTTAGCTTTTCGGGTACTATTATTATCTTTCTCTATTTTCTAATATTATTTAAAAATTACTTCTATAAGTTAAATTCATTTAGTTGTTACTTAAAATAAATGCAAAATCTTTTTTACTGAAACATATCAAAAAAAAAAAAAAAAAATTATCCGCTCATAAAAAGATACCAATAAGTAGGGTATCCCATTAACAAAATAATAATTTTATTGTTGTATCTCTTTTGATTTCATTCAAATTATTTTTTAAAATATTCATTAAATTCTTCGGGAAAAAACATAAGATATCTATTTTAGATATAATTTTTACATAAGGAAATCTATAAACGTGACCCCGTTCCCCCAGTCCAGGTTAAATATAAAGCTTGTGTAATGTTTATAAACATCGTAACAGGATTTTTATTTAAACTGTCAAAAAAATTTTTTTATTTAAAAACAAGAACTTTTTAAAATAACTCGGCAATTATTTAAATTATTACAACTACTTCGAACCATAGTCATCCTATTATCGTAATTGTAAATATTTTTCTTTTTAATTAAATAAAATTAACAAAATAATTTACCAATCATAGTTGTCAAGGTAAGTGGACGAGTCTATTTAAATTTGTTACGGTTGGTTGTCGCCATAACCATAATAAAATAAATGCCATAACGAAAAAATTGCACAGGTAATGAATTTAATTTATTTTATTTAGAAAACATCGCTTTGTTTACAAACTACATTCATTAAGGAGTAACCGCCAATGTTTAGTACTTCCTCAATGGTTTAATTCGCACTGCAACATTATTTTTTATTAAGTTAGAAGACGTGCTAGTAATTTTAATAAATATTTAATCAACAATGGTAATTGAAATTAACAATGAGTAAAATAAACAGAAACCAGCAATTGCTAAAATCATATACCGGATTTAAAAAATTAATTAAGAAGCCTTCGTGTAAAAATCGTAATGGTACCTCATTATGTGGGGGGGTTTTAAAGTGTACAGGGTGTCCCAAATTCAAGCCTCATCATTCGAATTTCGAAAACTTAAAGAGATACGAGGTTTTTTTATAAAAATTTTGGAAGGCCCAAAAAAAAAAATTTGGGGTTTTTCCTTTTTTTAACGAAAAAAAAGTTTTTTTTAAATTTTTGTTTTTTTTAAAAATTATTAAATTAACCCGGAAGGAAAAATTTTTTTTTGGAAAAAAACTTTTAATAAATTTGGCCCCCCCTTTTTTTCCCATTTTTAAAATTTTTTAAAAAGAATTTATTTAAAAAAAAAAAGTTGATGCTGGCAGCTCAAAGACGAAACGTCGTTGTGTAAATCTAATAACACTAATCTGTAGAACAGAAACAAGCAGCAGTAAGAATGTGAAATTTATTTTGGTATTTCTATTCGAATAGAACCATAATTTTTTTTTACTGAAGTCGGAAATATTTGGTTTTTCCAAAAGTCTTTGAAAGTATTATTTTTAAACTTCTAAATTGGCATTTTAATCAGCATTAAATTCCGCAAATTTGCCTCCATATAACCGATCTCCTATCTCTTTAAGTTTCCGAGATTTTAATGATGAGGCTTGAATTTGGGACACCCTGTACAACCTCTAATAGTAAAACTTGAAGAATAAAAAAAAATATATACATATAAATTAAAATTAATGCATTCTGTCTAAAATTCAAATATTCTGTTTTAGATTTTGTCATCGCCTAAAAATATTTCTACATTTTTAGAAAACAAAACATTTTTTTTACAAAAATATTTACCAAAAAATGTGGAGATTGTACAGTATGAAAATTACTGCTGGAGATTGTTGTATTTAAAAATAAAAATGCTTTTTAATTTTAAAATACATTTTATTTATAAAAATAATCAACGTACCTAATTTATTAAATTTAAAATTAAAAAATTCTTTTATCGTAAACTTTAAACTTTAAATTACTGACATAAACTACTTTAAAACGTTTTTTTATAATGAACTTACAGCAAAAAATTAATTTCTTAAGCCGCGCCCTTCTTTCTCTGTTTCGAATAGAGTGTTTTAAATATTTTCTTTTTGACTTTCTCCTTTTAAAACAAATTTATAAAAATTTAATCTAAGATTACTCTTCCACATTTTTCCATGATATGTATTAGGGAGGTAATTGACATCAATTTTTTGTTTTCATTTACTGCGTTTTTATTTTTCTTAATTATGGTTGGACTCTTATTAATAATGATTTTTACCTTCTTTTATAATATATATTCCTAATTCTAGGTCTAATCTATAGTTACTTCTTCCCGAACTATTACCACAATTAAATAAATAAAGACAATTAAACGCTGTTAAAAAAATACAAATCACCTAACATTTTAAAACAATCTTGTTATGGTACGAAACAAGATCATGATTATTTTCAAAGATAATTTACTACTAATAATGTTTAATTTTGGGATTGCGAATTTTAATCATTTCGAATATCAATTATTCGGAATGCAAATATTAAATCGAGTAACCCAACTTTTCACCCAAAATAAATTGTGCGAAATAATGTAATTGAAATTCAGCGCTGAAAATGTTTTACTTTCATTAAAAACTGAATGTACCTTAAATAGGTCCCTCATTATCTTTGATATGCTAGTTAATTTTTTCTTTATCGTTCGTTTTCATCAGAAAGTTTCCAATATAAAAAGGCCATGTCCTTGTTTGCAACATTCTTGTTTTCTCAACTTTTCAATGGTTCATATGTATAGCGCTAAAATCTTAATATCTCGTATGACATCAAAACATCGATTATCCAAAAGTATTTTAATTTGGGTTAAAATATACATTGAATGGTTCACTTTCCTATATATTATCTTTGTTTGGTACGAAAAAATATTGCTTATTTTAAAAATTCTATACAACAATGTATTGAATTGGCATTGGAGATTGTACGATTTGGAACTTAATTATTACTGGAGATTGTACAGTATGAAACGAGTCCCAATTTTCTATACCTAAAATAAATTGGTGCGAAATAATGGTTTATTGAAATTCAGCGCTGAAAAATTTATCTATTTCATTTTTGTTAAAAACTGGTGATTGTACACTTTTGAAATAGGTCCCTCATTTTTTGTATATGCTAGCTTAATTTTTTTCTTTATAAACGTTCGTTAATTTATCAGTATAAGTTTAAAATATAAAAAATGCCATATGTAAAATTACCTATTTTGCAACATTCATTGTTTTCCCTCCAACTTTTCATATGGTTCATTGTCTAAGTAAAATTTTGTTCTTTAATATCTCGTAAATGACACAAAAAAATCATCGATATCAAAATATTTTAAATTTGGGTTATACTGTATAAATATTTCTTTCATGAAAAAGAGCGTATTATAACCAAAAATACTAATCGACGGGTCCGAGTATTTTTCCAAAAAAATAACTTGTTGGTGATTTATTCATTTTTTTTAAGTTAAGGACTCGCATTATATAAAAAATGTTATTTAGTTTTAATCAAAAAAACATATTAAAATTTTCCGTAACTACTACTTTATTCGCTTTTTATTAAGGTGACGTAAAACTTTTAGAACGTTAATGTGCTATTATTTATATTGGCATGATGACGCCTCCTGCAATTTACATACCTTATTACGTTAAAAATTAGCATTTAATAAATTACAATGACTTAATATTGATTTAGAAATGGTTATGGCACTATTTTTACCAAATCTCTGTTAAGAAATTAAAATTAACCTTATACGTTAGTTTTAAACAAGTTTTAATTGACAGCATGGCACACTTTCATAACATTTTGCAATGTATTCCGACTGGTTGACATTTTTTTAGCAACTAGACAGAAAATATCGTTTATAGGGTGAACTACATTTTTTTTTCATTTTATTTTTGGAAAATCCTACTAAAAATACATATGTTTACTGTTTTTTATTATATTTTTACCATTAACTATATCGCATTAAAGTTATAGATTGTATTACCTACCTTAAATAAAGTCTAAAAGTCTAAGGTATTATTCAATGAAATATTGGCACCAAATATTTGTGTGGCACTTCGTATTTCTGGATTCAGAAATATGAAAATTGTTATGTAGGTTATTAATTACTATTAAAAATTATGTAACATTTTTGTTACTCCCTTTGGGGGAGGGGTAAAAATTTATATAGAAAAATTGTTTTTTTTAAGTTAATATGGTATGGTATGGTAAATATGGTAAATATGGTAGATGGTAATTAAGCAGAAAAATAGGAGAGGTCAGCTAAGAAAGTATTTTGGAAAACTTTTTCCCTAAAAGGGTAGAATTGGGGGTAAAAGCTTAGATCGAACTTTGTAATTTCTGCACTTAGAAGTATGAAAATTGGTATGTAGGATTGATTTCAATGAAAAAGTTTCGGTTTTAACGTTGTGTATTTGATGGATTGGGGATAAAAGCTTGAAGAGAAAAAAATTTTCGTTTTTAAAGTTGTAAATTTGGAAGGTGGTAATTGATTACCCAGAAAAATACAGAAGACGTCAGCTTAAAAAGGATTTTAGGAAACTCCGCCCTTAATGGGTAGAATGAACTGGACTGGAAGTATGAAAATTGGTATATAGGCTATTGATTACGATTAAAAATAGGCTGTTTTAAAATTTTGGAAATAACATCTTTTAGGGGGCGAAAGTGGGGTACATTACGAGGTATTTTACAAAAAAAAATCGTTAATTTTGAAGTTGTTAGTATGGGAGTTAATAATTAGATTTCACATTCCCAGAAAAATAGGAGACGTCAGCTAGGAAAGGATTTTAGAAAACTTTCCCGTAAATGGGAAGAACGGGGGAGGGTTTGTATAAAACCACATTTATATACAAAATACGATAAAATAAAAAATTTCCATATTAAATGGTGCCAAAACACATGTAGCCCAGATTTTAAAAAAATGCTCAACGCACGACGCGCGTTACACCGCGTAGTGTGTGACGGGAGACGAAGCGTGGGATGGGGTATGTGATGTGACGCGATAAAGTAGGAGGGGAAGGAGAAGTAATATTCCGCAAGAACGGGAAAAAAAAGTAAAGCAGCCAAAAATTGTGTAGTCCACGCGGGTAAAGCCACGGGCAAAATGCTAGTTTCTTTATAAAATAAACATTATTTTCATACCTTTTAGCTTAAAGCCACATATAGACGTATTCAGGAGAGGGTCTGCTGGGCCTGCACATCCCCCCACCCAAATGTGATTTTTTTTTATTTGGGTAAAATTTTTCCTCCAATAAGGGCTTATGTTTGTTTTTATTATTGCTAAAGCTTATGGAAAGCTATCATAATTAGGTTTATGAATTTATCGTTTACTATTTATTTTATTTTATTTTTTGTAAATATTAAAAAAAAAACTTTTTTTTTTGGAAAAGAATGGTTTTATATGGGCAAACCTTAATCCTGGCTATGCTAATGATTAATGATACTACATATTTTCATGGATAAATATTTATTTTTTCTCCAGCAGTACATGCTGGAGAAAAAATTCAGCCCGTTCAATCATTATAATTTTAATAATATGTTATTGAAAAAACACAATAAACAATAGCAGATTTAAAGCAGATTTACATGGAAAAGATATACATATTTACATACAGCCAAAACGTAAATGCTGAGGGTATTTTCACTCAATTGATATTGATAATGTTGTGTGTAAAAATTAAAAGTAGAAACACAATTAAGCAAAACCTGCTAAATAACACAGAAAAATACAAACCCCTTACTTTTTTATTTAAGGTTTAATTATCATTGTAATTTAAATAGCCCGCCACTCCCCTAACCAATCAAATTCAACATGGATGCCAAGTCTGTTTAGGAACTATCGATATAGTTAATCGTATCGATTTTAACGAAATCCTAAAATGCGAAATGCTTTTTAGACTTTACACTAAAACACAGCCGGACTACCTAAATAGTTTCAATTGGAATAAAGCATAAAAACTTACATCAAAATGGTTTTCACAACAATAATAGGCATGTCCTTTGGGCATTTTCTCAATACCTACAGCAGCACACCAGGCTTTTCTCCTATCGTCTTGTTTTGGAAGAGAAAAGAATATTTTTGAAGATCCTAAACTCGGCCGGCTTCTGGTTTCGCAAATAATAACAATACACTTTTTTTCATTTTGAATAAAATAATGGAAATTTACTCGTAAAAAGGGTTCATATCAAGAAAAGTTTGGTGATAATATTAACTATAGTAATAAATTGGAATATTGGGAAAGAACACACACTATTTACAAATTAGAAATTATTAACAAATATTAGAGGTTACAGGTTATACAGGTTGACAATATGACAATTGACAGGAAACGCCAACTTTGTAGATGTTGCGCATATCGATATTTGATGACAGGCGTATCGAATAACAAAAAGCTGACAACAAAGCAGAAATTCCACCAATAGAAAATTTAGGGCCGTGACGTCACGGGCCTACAAAATTCAAACTTAAAATTGATTTTTAAGGCTTTTCCGGAGGCCGAAAAAATCGGGAAAAAATATTTTTGGCCTTTATTTTCATGTGGCTTTGCAATAAGCTAATAAAAAAAATCATGAAAAACGCCTATACATGCAGTATTACATCTCGGATGAGAGTGGAGTGAGTAGATTTTCATGTCTTGTGGTCTCGAAGCGAAGCAAGGAGAACTAATCCGGATATTGAACTTTGGAATTTCGTATAAGTGGATAATTATTGTTATTTTCATTTGTTCATTAAAAAAGAATGCTATTGATTTAGCCTGTTTTTTGTTAAATTTATTAATCTCTTTTCTGTTAATTATACTTAAACCTTATTTTGTTACATATTTGATTGACATTTAACCGAGTAATTTATAGTTCGTTGTGGTTTTTGTTTAATATCTTTAAGTCATTAGGGTGTACGAATATTTTTATTGCACTAGACCTATATTAAATAAATTTAAAAAATGTAGACCCAAACATATGTTTCTTTAAAAATTTAAAGTATAAATTTAAAATAATATAAATATTTGAAACAAATTATTCCGAACAAAGTCTCTATGTTCTTATCAGGCAACTTTTGTACTGGACCGTTGAACTATTTCTCTTTTGATCTGCGGTTGGACTTTTAAAAATCCGCCCGTGGACGGTAAAGCATGGAATATGCAACATACGACTTGGTTGCCATGAAAATACGATGAAAAAAAATGTAGGTTTGTGGATGTGAGGAGAAAAATAATCTTTTTATTATTTAAGGATGAAGATGAGTTGACTAAGGTGTCAGTGATCTAAAAAATATTTTTCTTAAAAAAAACCACCAAAATTGTGCCAAAATTAAAGACAATCTAGTTAGTTTCAAACTTCTGGAAAAAACAAATATTTTGTCATGTATTAACAAGGCTAATGCCTTAACAATTTGCAATCGTTATAAAGTATCAAAGACGAGTGACAATTTAAACTTTAATGAAAATGGCAAAAACAAAAGAATGAACTTTCATCAAAAAATAGACTAGGTATATGTATTTGCTTATATAACAATCTCGATTATATTCTATTTTTACCTACAATAAAAAAATGACATACATATGACATATACCTACCTAAACCGTATATATATTAAAGGTTATTTTTTAGTTTTGTATGTTAAGCTCTTCCTGGTAGACAAACCTCGAGCTGTCACTGCTGATGACAGAAAAATAAGCATCAAATTAAACCTGCCTAAGAGACCAATAAAAATATGCTTTATTTGTGTTGTTGTGTATTTCTATTGCACATTTTTTTAATTTACCAAAGTTAACCTTTCAGAAAGCTCTGTATTATTAAACACATGAAAGAAAATAATTTTTGTATGTCTGTTCTATTAAATTATGTCACCATTAAAAAAAGCTAAAAAGCCCATTACCTCTTTCCTGCAAATATTTTTAATAATTCTAATTAGTACCTAAAAAGACGATGAGGTAATAAAATTTTTAATGGTACCAATAAATTTTATATAGGTCCCATAAAACTTTATTAATTTTAAATGTTTATCTCTTATGTTAAATGTTTGTACCTTATTTTTTTATATTCTTTTTAGTTATTTTCTTAACCTACATCACTCTGTTGTGTCGTTTTTTTTCTGCTGTTAACTTTTACTTCACCGCATATTACGCGCATTCGACCAAGATACCTTTCACTACATAGTATTTCTGTGGCTGCATAACTTATTAATTCTTTGATAAAATGTAGTAATAAAATTCGCTTTATTTTAATTAATATTATTTTAGTAAATTACTAAATTTATAAAATTTTAAATATAATTTTAAGCAAAATTAAATATTTTTTTTGTACCCTGGATATTGATGTTGTGTTCTAGCATTTTAGGTATATATTATTACCTTTTCAATTTTCTAATTTAAATTTTAAAATCCTTTTGCAAAATAAAGACATTTTGATGTTACCAAAAATAAATATAGGATCATATTATTTATTAGAAGGTACAGGAAGAAAAATTAGGGTATTCAAAATAGGTACCAATAAATAAGGTGTCAGATTAAGAAATGTTTATGTCGTAAGTATCACTTTTGTTTTATTTTAAATCACGTTCTATAGTGTTTTTTAGGCATTCTATGGGAAAATATACACTAGATGGCCATTTTACATTTCTTTGTATGTGTATGTGTCTCCTAGAAATAGCTATGTTGCCAAATTTATCCTCCTAATCCTTTTTCAACTGAAACTGGGCTACTACTTAAATTAACATTTGCTTTGAAAAGGCAAATAATAAGAATTAGGTATAAAATAAAGTTTAAAAAGTAAACGTATTAGCATGCAAATTTTGTTAAAAAGTGTTTGGTCGCAATATATTACTTTCGATCATTATTTTGGAGAACTACCTTGTAGAACTGTAAAGCCTATTATAAAAGCATATAAAAAAAGTGTTGTTCCCAATAAAATCATTGATTTTTTATTTAGAATATACTTTTCTTTATTAGTTTTTTTTGAAACTCTTCTGTTAAAACATTGACGGAAAATAGGTAATAATGTCCTAGATATGGGATTTTTAAAAATTTGGGACATGCGATCCACACCAGATATATACTTAATGCTATTGGCCTTAAGGGGACACTTAGCTAGGAAAAATTTTTATTTTTCGAATTTGCAAATTTTTTTTTGGTAGCTCCCCAGGGAAAAATTGTACTTTTAAAATAAAATTCTTTATTTTTATTATTTCGTAAATTTGATTTAATTTTATTGTCAAATCCTAAATGTCATAAAATTATCTAGGTTTTTCTAAAAAGCTCAGCCAGTTACAATTTTTTCACTCAACAATTTTTTTATGCAAATATTTTAGTTGCCTTTATTTTAAAAAATGCAGATCTTTTGCAAAGTTAGGGATTTTGCGGTAAAATTTAATTAAGTTTACGAAAAAAAAACAAAAAAATTATTTTCTTTTGTGGGTCTGATTTTTCCCTTGGAGGGGTACCAAACAAACAATTTTTTTTTAGCAAATTCCAAAATAAAAATTTTCTTTACCTAAGTGTTTCTCTTGCCACCAATGGTATCTTGTATATAATGGGTATGAATCCCATGTCTTAATTTTTAGATAAGAAATTTTGAAAATCCTAGATCCGCCACTGCCATAGATTTTTAGCTCTCCTGATAATAATTTAGATACATTTTTTACGGTACAATTCTAAAAATTATGATGTCCTACATTAAGTAGTTGCTCTAAAAGTATTTTTTACGGCTTGATCCACTGCGCAATTAATAAACCTCAATGGGTTGACTATTCTAAAAAATTTCGATGCATAGATACTCTTTAATTAAAAACAGTTGAAACAAATTAATCAGAACACTTTATTTCTCTTACTATTATATTATTATAGTCTTAATAGTTTAAATTTCGTTTTGTTAAAGCAGCCAAAATTGAATAATTCTGCGAATTAAATTTGGCGCCATTTGCTTTTTGGAAAAGACTACATTTGGCAACGTTATTATACATATGACGCTTCGAATCGGTCCGTCTTATTAAGTTATATTGTAGGGCACTGTTGCCAATGTCAATCCAGTGTTGGCAAATATGCATATTAAGGAAACAATTGTAAGACTGGTTTGTATTATAATTAAATAGTATTATTTTTAAACAAAAGTGTATCTGTTGTTATGCGTCCTTGGACACTGCAAATTATGTGGCACTGGTAATAAATTTAATAATATTTTTTTCCCTTAGGTTAACGGGGAAGTCAATAGAGATAACTTTCTAATTTTTACGAGATTTCCCATATCCTGCCAAAGATGCACCTATGCAATGCTATGCAAACAGGCCATTTTAAAAACTAATTTTGTTTAACATAAATACCAAAACATTTTCTTTGTGTTGTTATTATTACTTAAGTAAATAAAACTTTAAATTGCAAATATAATTATTTATCTTAATTAGTTATTGTTTTTAACTTAATACTTGTCACAATTATGTATCTATTTTTTATGGCAGAATTAAGTTATGTACTTAATTCTTAAGGCTTGACATTATTAAAATATGGATTTGAACAAAAAACTAATAATTATTTGCTTACAAGTGTTATGCAACTTTTTGTAAAAGTATTAGGTTAATTAAAACAATGTTATGCCAATGGGTTAAGTGCTGTAATTGTCAGGTTGATGAGTAAGATCAAGGCAAAATTGCAAAATGCCCTGATTACGAATAATAAATAGAAAATAAAAACAATCACGATAAAAGCAGGCATCATTGAAAGCAAATAAATACAAAAAAACATTTTAGATCTTAAAAATTTGCATAAATTTGCACTAATGGCAATGATTGTGCTAGTGAAAGCAGTTCCTTTTTCAATAGCTAAAATTTTAGTGGATTTGTGTGTTACTCATATTTTTGGCTTTCTTGCGAACGGATCATTTCATTTTGATAAGTTTTATATTAAATTAAATATTGATTTCTTAGTAACTATGCTCAAGGGTAATAAACCTAACAAGGAGTGCTCGATCCCATTTAAGCCCATATAAACCAATTTAAATGTCAATTCGGTATTTGTACGTAATCTGTTTGCCTTTTTGTTTTGTTTACAAGTAATATGACAGTCTTAATTTTTAAAAATATTATACATTACAAGTCTAATAGTAAGTAATATCCAAAATAGATTTAAAAGTTGAATATTTAACAAAAATTAATAAAATAAATCTACCTTCTGGGCAAAATGGGCAAACGGTGACGTCCAAACATAACCTATATCTGCGGACAAATAGTAAAAATCGAGCACTCCTTGTTAAGTTTACTACCCTTGAACTATGCTATGTCAGACATTTTAATTAATAATTTAATTAAGTTTTTACGGAGTATAACACCCTGTCGGGGGCAGCAGCTAGAGCAGCTGAGTAAGGTTCTTAAACTTTTTTTTACATTTTTTAAAAATTTTAATTTTTTAAAAACTCGCTTATGTACGTTTACGTACCAAATTTTTTAGTGTACAAAACTTTAAAGCCCTTTCCTCAGGTTTTCAAAGTCGCCCCTCATAACTTTAAAACTACTACACCGATCCTTTTAAAATTTTGAACACTGTTTATGTACTTAATTTAAAAGATAAACCAAGGAGTTTTTTCAAATTTGTTAATATTTTCTATTTTACAGTAACAATTTAGCTGATTTTTTCGCAAAAATCACGTTTTTCACTCTAAATTGTTCCCAAACAGTAAAAAATTGAAATTATGAAAAACCTTCCAGCGTTACCTGGGGAAAGGGATTATCTAACAAAAAACCTTGGTTTTTTGACTTTAGATGATCCAGCACCTAGTTATGAGGGGCACCGTAAAATACTCAATTTTAGCACCATTTCAATAAATTTCGGAGTTATAAGTAGTATTTCGTAACTAACTTTTGCTTTGAAATTCTCTGGCTTTCTAAAGTACATTTTTCTTTTCAAGTATGTCCACAAAAAGTAATTTAGGGGTGTTAAATCTGGAGTTCCGTGTGGCCAATTGACCCACCGAAATTTACCATTTTGTTAAATTAAACAGTTAGTGCAGGAATAAGGTCCCAACTTAGAAAATGTCTTTCACCGGTTAAGTTCACGTTAAAAAAATAGGAATCCAAAATTTTTTTGTCGACTATGCTGTACCACACGTTTACTTTCTGGGGATTTTGGATTTTGAGTATGATACTTCCGTCATCCATCGGGGATTCTTCGTAGCCCAAAAATAGCTTTGCCAATTGACATGGCCGGTAAAAGAAAAATATATTTTTTTACAAAATTATTATCATGATGAATTACATTGAACAATGTACTTTGTTTTGGCTACGCATCCTATATCTAAATCCAATCATAATAAGAATTTCAATTCTTTGTCGTTCTGATAATTTAATCATTTGTTAAAAATGGACAAATTTTTTTCTTGATAAATAGTTTAAAAATGCTGTTTTGATATAAAGATCGAGAACATATTTTTCAAAAAGTAACTTAAAGAATGATTTAACGATGTTTAATTTTAAACTAAACACTAACAGCTGACAACAATCTAATACTGATTTTTGAGGTAAATTTTAGGCAGCCAACTATGCACGATTTGGAAATTGAAATAAGTTGTTTTTAGAGTTTTTATTGCCGTTAAATTTAGTACCTTTTTTTTATTTATCCAAAACTCAAAATTATTTTGTACAATGAAAAAAAAGTGCTAGTTCAAACTCAGTGATAAAAATGGCGATTGTATTTAAAAAAAAGTCATACTTTCTACTGGAATTATGTTCGAATAATTTAAGCTTTACTGATTCGATAATTTTTCCTAAAGTTATTTCTTGAATATTTAACGAATTTGTCCACTATTTTAAAAATGCACTGTATATATTTGCATAATACATACATTTTATTATCATAAAGATTGATATAGCAAAGATTTAAAAGTGTTTTCAGATACTAGATAGAAGCAAACACATGAGTTAAAAAAAATTTTTAGACTCAACAAATTTTCAGTTAATGGGATTCCGCCCAAATTCAAGTACAATATTATCTACCGGGTCAATATTTTTGGCTCTATTTTTCTTAGTGCTAGGTATGTAATAATAATAAGAGAATGTAATTGATAATAATAGTTCCTAAATACGTTAATCCAAGTACAAGGATGTTTTATTTTTCACAGAATGCTTTTAATATAAATGTGCGAAATATACCACCTGAAATGCATAAATATTTTCCTTATTTTTATTGGTGATGAGGTAATAACTTTAGGATGCGTTTAAAATGATTAAAAACAGTTTTTTTAATTCAAATAACAACAACTTGCATCCATATTTAAGTTTATGAAAATGTTAATTTAGATTCCTTTATTTTACCTATGTATCTCAGCCATTGTACATGAAAACAACCCTATAACCCACAAAGCTTGTACTGCATTTTTCATCGTTTTAATTTATAATACTTTAATAAATCTTTTTCACACACGACCGCCGATATACCTTTTGCACGACACTATTAGTACCAACTAACAAATTAAGCTTAAAATGTACAATCAAACCAGTACAACTAAAACCGTCGTGGGACAAAATAATATTATATATGTCATATTAATTAAAAAGCCAAAACAAAACAAGTCAATATTGTGTCAAATTCTAGCGTTGATTACTACTTTTAATACATATTGGTAAAAGTAAAACATATATTGTTACTAAAAACGAGTACGAAATATTTTTTATTAATATGTATTAAAAAAATAGACACTTTTAAACACGAAACAATAAAAATGTCGTTTTTCATTTGTTTTAATTCACTTTTTTTTTATTTTGATATAAAAAGTGACATTTTTTAAAACTGACCGGCGCAGTGGAACGTTTTACTTTTCAACACTAGTGTTAAAATGTGAAACTTTTCCAAACTAGTTGCGAAAAGTCAATTCCATCACCAAGAAAATACGAACAAATCTATAATAAAATACTTAATTTAATTTTTAATAAGCCAAATCGTACTTTGATTTTGATTTTTCAGGGATCAGACTCGACATTGCAATTGGAGCAGATTCCTCCACATCACTAGGGACATCCAAACTAGATTCCGACATTTTTTGGCTTAAGAAATGTAAAATCTTTCTGACACTAACTATGTCACTAAAAACAGGGTTCTAAAAACTATTATATCGATTTTTTTTTCATTTTCTTGTAATAAAGACAGTTTCATTTAAAATTAGAAAAAATCTTGTATGGACCACGTTAGGAAAAGTTAATTTTGTATAAATCGCGCTTGTTACACTAAATGAAAATTTTCCTAGCTAGTGGCATAAATAACTATTTCAGTATAGTTTTGGATTCTACAGAAAAAAATACACAAGATGCCTATTTCTTTTTTTGCATATAAAAAATGTCACAAAGGTGGCCCTTCTAAGATCTAGTTGGATGATCCTGTATCTATATATTTAGTAATAATATAAAACGGTCAGTTAAACACCGGCAATAACCTTATATGTTTTTAAAAATAAGGTTTATATATTTTTTTACAGCATCCACACATTTTTTTAAACTTCTGACTTATTTATGAAACTCCTCATATACACAAATACGTTATTATTGTTAAAGAAATTGGCGGAAATATGCATTTGAAAAAATAAAATTAAAATTTACCTTGGTTTTATAGACATTATGATCATTTAATTTATATTATTAGGTAATATTTTAATGCTGACATTTCATCAAAGAAAGCATGTAAGTTTGATTCTAATTCTGCAACAAAACGGCTAAAATGCATGATCCACCCATATTTTATTGGTATAATTTAATCAGTCACCAAATTATTAAATTTTTAGTTATCATATGAATTGACATTTTTTCAGAATAAAAGACCTAACCAAATTGTTAAATCCAAACTATTTAAAAACAATTGGCTGCAATTGTTTATGCAATCACCCAAAAATGAAATTAATGATCAACAAATAAAATTACATTACCAGGGTTAACCAGAACTAACCAGAATTAAAAAGAACTAATTAAAAATAACCAGAACTAACAGAAACTTTTTGAATTAGGTGATGCTATTATTTTGGTGACATGAAATATAATTTATTTGGTGACAGATTTACTGTTTTAGAAACACAGTTATTTCAAGCATAAAAACAATTTTTTGAACATAATTTATGGTGATTATTTATTATTTTTTTAAAATTCAAGTTGATATAAATTTAGGCACCTAAGTTTGAAAACAAATAAGTTAATTTGACAAAAAAATTGGGAATTAATATAATACATAATAGGAGAATTTCTTTTAGAAACAAAAAAAATATGCAATTAAAAAAATATTTCCTTTTCCTTATTGTAAATAGATAATACCTGAAATATATGCATTTAAAATGATTTAAAACTTATTTTTATTGCAAATAAACTTTTTTTTAAGTTTATGAAAATGTTACTTGGGATTCCTTTATTTTACTTACGTATTTCAGCAACTGTACAGGAAAACAACCCTATAACCAACAAAGCTTGCACTGCATTTTTCATCGTTTTAATTTAATAAAACTCTTATTAATTCAAATCGTAATAAATCTTTCCTAGTACCCGGCCACCGATATACCACACCACAGTATCAGAACCCACTATCAAATTACGCTTAAGAGGTACAATCAAATGATCAAGTTATGGCATGCAAAAGTGGGCACCGATACAACTAAAACAGTATAGAGACAAAATAATGTTCTAAGTATATAAATTGTTTTTATATCAGGCATTCGAACCTTGACAATGGTTTATTCATTTTTTATTGTTAATCGAGTGGAAGAACCTGTCGTGGCCATCTGCATATTTTTTTAGTTAAACTAGAAGAAAGAATATCTATGGGAATAAATTTTTAGAAAACCAAAATTTTTTATTAACCTTTAAAAGGGGTTTTTTGGCGAATTGGGTGACAAGTGGTTAACAGGAAAAGGGAAAATTTATGATTTTTAAAAGTATTTTATTTTAGGGTTTTTTCTTAAAAAAAGATTTTAAAAGATCAAAATGAGCTTTTTCTGCTTTTTATATGAAAAAACCTTAAAGAAAAAAATTACATTTCTTTTACGAGTGAAAAATTTTAATTTAACTGTAATTTAATCAAGATAGCTTTAACAGGTCTTCTGTAAACAATTAAAAACAAACAAATTGGTTTTTTTTCTAATGGGGTTTTCCCCCCAGGACCTTTTTTTAATATTTTTTATTTAAAAATATTTTGTTGTAATACATTAGTGGGGTTTGTATGTCTGTTTTTACCCCATTATTGATTAGTTAGATAATTTAATTCAGTCTAGAACTCTTAAGATAAAAATCAAAATAGTCAGCAATAAAAAAACGGATTTATTAAACAAACCCATGAATATATTATATAATAAAAAAGGGAGTCCCAGGGTTTACGCTGCAATGAAGTTTTAATCAAGTAAAGATAATTCAATAGAAAAATTAAAAAGGATCATAACAGCGATCATTATGGTACTAGTCGTAAATATTATCAGACGAGGCATTATGGTACGCCATGGTGTGCCATAATTATTGTTTATAATCCAAATTTTATACAAAATTTTATATAACGACAATTTCTTTAATAATAAATTTTTTGTTGCATTTAAGTAAGTGATGTAAACGTAGCTTGATTTCAGTAATGCGTATGCGTAGCAATCTAAGATGACAACGGTTGTTAATTTATTCTTATGTAAAATTTCAAAATTTAAATTTAAAAAGTTCTTAAGCATTTAAAATAAATGATTTACTCCCAGAAATTGAAAAAATTTTGTTTAAATTTTGCAGTTGCTGGCTTAATGCCTAAAAAGTCTAAAAGCTATAAAAGGGAAAAAACCTAACAAATTTAGGGAAAGGGGTTTGGGGTTTTTACAAGTAAAATGTTGAAAATATGCCCTGAAAAGGATCTTTAACTTTTTTAAAGAAATCGAAAAATTTTCAAGGGTTTTGGGTTAAATTAAAATTTCAAAAACCGTTTTTAATTTAAAAAAAGTTTTGACCTTTAATTGGTTTTTCACCCGTTTTTTTAAAAGCTTTTAAAATTTAAATTTATTCAAGTTTTGCCCCAGAAAATTTTTGCAAAAAATTTTTAAAAAATAAAACATATTTGCTATGAAGTGTAATATGGTCTTGTGGAAAACTTCCGAAGGAGAGCTACTGGGGTAAAATTCAGATAAAGGGTTGTTTTTTGGTTTGTTTAAACCCCCGTAAAAAAAATGTTTGGGTTTTTTAACGCCTGGCGGTGTTTGAAGGAGTAAATATGCTGCAATTGATTCGAACCTATGCATCAATAAGACGCAGCGATGCCGACAATTATCCTTTTTTAATATTGATTAACTTCGAGAAGTAAATCAAGCGTTTAGGCTTTTGCAGGGTAGGCCATTCTATAAATGGATAGTAAAATTGAAAAGTATGTCGAAAGTGTTTGGAATAACGGAGTCCAATTCGAGCAATTTTGTAATTTAAATAAATAAAATAAATTAATATGTTATTTTCTTTAAATGTTGCTTAGTTATTATGTATTAATATGGGAGTTGTTATAATAAAAATGACGTTGTTAATTTTGTTTTGATTTGCAGGCATAGCCTTCTATTACGAAAATGATAAATTTTACAAAATGTTAAATTTTCCTTTTTAAAAGCAATAAATATGGACTATTTTATACTTTTGAAAAGCCTGTGAAAGGGGGAATAAGATAAAAAATAATATATAGGGTGTCCCATTTAAAAAACATAAGTTTGGGTCGTAACTAAACAAAACTTTTTTAAAACTACCTACGCCACTAAATCTACGTAAAAAAACTCTATAACAATCAATTTTCACTTTATTGAAAAGTTACAAATAATCGAGATACAGGGGACGGTCAAAAATGACAAATTTTCAAATCGCCCTGTATGTCAGAAACTAAGGGGCTATGAAAATTTAGTTTGCGGCAATGAAAGTTTCATAAAAAAATAGACAGTAAGCCGCAAACCCCATATTTCTATCTTTTATATAGGAGCTGGTATATGAAAACATTAGAAAAACTGACACCCTGTACAAGCTGCCTGTGTGTATTCATATTTTGAAATCATGCAGACAATTGCTTCTTTTAAAGTTACTTATTCTTCACACTGTTAAAGGCTATGGGGCTGGAAAGTGAAACATTACTAGGATATGATAAAAACTCATAAATCAAAATAAGAATTTTGACCACTCTTAAGAAAATATTAAATTGAGTGTTTCACAGATTAATTTCTCTGCACAATAAACCAAAAATTTACAAATTAACAACCAGAATAATGGGACAATTTCAACGCCTATGTCTAATATTAATTTAATAAATTGCAATAATGTAGTATTTAATTTTAATTGTTAAATTTTATTGTTTTCAAAAAAACTTTTATATTTTTGCTAGTATACCTAGTCATTTTTTTATTATAGTTCTCAGTACTCTAATGAAATCATTATAGTACTCATTCAAATAAAGGGTGGCATTTTGACACTAAAAATAAAATCCATAAGAATGTCAAAATATAAAAATCGTGACCGCACGAGATATATACACTATTTTATTCATAATCGTGGCATTTCAAATATATTCCAAAAGAATTCAATTTTTTTTATAAAATTGTTTCAGTGTCTTAAAAATCGAAAATAAAGTTGCTTTGTAAGGTCAAAATAGCAATAATAAATGTATGGTTTCTAATGTCACATCTGTCAACTCAAAAGTAAAGTCATACCAAACATAAATTCAGCACGCGAAAACTTAAAAAAATTGAAAATTTTCAAGTAAGTGCTACAGCAAATTTATTGCCGTAAAAGTTTAGTGCTCGCTACGAGAAAAAAAATATGATCTATTTGTCAAATGGTGCTTTTTAAAAAAATGTTTGCGAAGTCAACGAAGATATTTTAATTTCATATTTTGAAATTTCATGCGGTCGCCAGTAATCAACATTAGGAACGTTAGTAAATCAAATACAACTAAAAGGTTTTAGCTTTGTTAGCTTTTCTATCAATAAAATTTTTGGGTTAATTTTAATTTTTTTCTCTTGTTCCAGTCTTAGTAAAAAAAACTTTTGTACTTACCAATCTAGTATTTTTATTGAGATTTTCAAAAATTATAAAAAAGAGAAGTACTGAACAACAATATTGAATTTTAAAATCACTTTACCGCAATAGTGCGGTAAAGTGGTAGTTACCCCACTAGTGTGGTAAGGTTGTAGTTACCGTACTAAAATAGTGCGAGTAACTCTACTCGAATGGGACCTACTGGAAAATAACAACAAACTACAAAAGATTTATGAAATTCTACCCACATCTCCTATTACCCCATTCCTCACTAGGCGCAAGCAAACTATTATTCATCACTATTGACTATCTCCTCACCCATTCATACCTTCTAAAGTCTGAAAATCATCCTTTGTGCCCACTGTGCAATAACCCCTTAACTGTTGAACACCTGATGATAACTTGTAATGTTTTGATAAATACAAGACTCCACTTCAGCATCGATCAAAGCAACATCAAAAAAGCACTGAAACCTTCAAGCAAAAATGTTGACGACATAATATTATTCTTAAGACACATAAACGCCCTGCACCTTATTTAATTGGGGATTATTTCATCCTTTTAGATAATTATGGTGTTCATATTCGCCTTTCGGCAATTTTCAAGCCCATAATAAAAGTAATTTTTGAAAATTTCGAAGAAAAAAGATAATAATTATTTGTCATCCTTCCAGCCCATTTTTATTGGATAAAGAATGGGGAATATTTAAAGTCACGCCAACTTACGTCGTTTGCACGACATCAGTTTAATAGAAAAACTGTTTTAAATAACGACATTTTTTTCTTTATACCCACCATCACTTGCACGACAATTTTTAAACAAATCAGCGAATAAATAAATTTTAGCGACGGCTAAAAATGGAGATTGCACGACAAGATAATGCATTGCACGACAAAAGACAAATGTTATGACAAAATGAAATTAGCTATTAAAGTGGTGTTTTAAACGTCAGTTTTAAGGCAAAAAATAGTACAAAAATGTATTGCACGACGTAAAAAAAACATATCCAATAAAAATATATAACGTAAAAACAAATATTTTGTGAAAATATTAATAAATAAAAAACATTTTTTAACAAAACATTTTCTAAATGTAAAAAAATAAACTTATTTTATTTCTTAAAATGAAAGAAATATTTCCTCATATTTTTATTGGACAATTAAAGCTTTCTTGGCCTTTGCTGGGCGTCCGCGTTTGCGTTATTGTCCCAGTGGTATTAGTTTGGCTGCATTCGGTACATCAACCAATTTTAATCGGATAAAGATACCCAAAACATGCTTACACTTCAAGTGTTTCAAAAAATAAGAACATGTGCATTTTAATTGACTTAAATCTACATAGTTAATAGTAATAACCCAAATGCTGTAATTGTATTTTTTAAAATCATCAAACGTTTCCCATTTACCTTC
The DNA here is from genome assembly GCA_019359885.1 of Listronotus oregonensis. Lineage (NCBI taxonomy): Eukaryota > Metazoa > Arthropoda > Insecta > Coleoptera > Curculionidae > Listronotus > Listronotus oregonensis. The sequence continues at coordinate 116,724 of JAHBCN010001366.1, forward strand.
CATTTCTTTAAATTCAGAAATCAGCAGAGTGGTGATTAAATTAGCATTTGATTTTGAACAGGCCTAAAATAGTTGACAAACTCCATCCTTACTTTCTTGTAAAACTTTCTTATTTGTCGTCGCTATGCTGACGTGCTATTAAATTCTTTTATTTTTATAATATTGTCGTGCTATACACTTTTTCTAATCGTTTATTTGTTTTAATTTTCTGTTGACATTGTATTGTGGATTAGATATTTTTACTGTCTATTTTAAATATTGTCGTGCACAATATTTCATTTATGTGTAAAATAATATCCTGCCGCTTAATAATTTTATTTGTCGGGTAGTAATTTTTTACGTCGCGTAAAACATTTTTGGCAGTTCTTTATATTTTATTGGCGTTCAAAATAACATTTAAAACGTTAATTTCCCCTTTTTTGTCGGGCTTATAAATCTAACCCATAAAGAATTAAGAAAATAAATTTGGAAACCTGAGCTCGTCTGTAACACACCTTATATCTGACGTCACACCGTCATTCAAGATGACGGTGCTTGTCGTCAGATGTAGCACAAGTACATTGTGGTTAATTCCACTTTTTATCTATTTCTTTTGCTCTTATATCGTAAAAGAACACTGTCGTTGTATTCTTAGAAGTCTTACCTGTTGTAATTTGGTATATATTATAAAAAAGTGCATAAAACACGTTTGTATTATTAACTAAATTTGTTTAATTATTAATGTTTTGGTACTGCAACCTTCAATTTAAAAATAGTTTATAAATTAATAACAATATAGTTATAAACAAATCAAAACACTGAAAGCCGAAAATCATTAAAAAGGTCAACAACTTAAGTTCCATATGTGGAGAAGCTTGTTGATTCGCTGCAAACCGTTTGGTTAAATGCTAGTGATGCACTAGTGTTTACCCGATAATTTTTAGTGATGGCATGTTTCTTTAGACAACAGATTGGCACAGGCTGTAAACACCATTATAGTGCGTACATAAGGGCTTTTACCTAAGAGGAATTACCGTATTTTAAACAATTGTAGCCAGTAATAAAACTTCTGCGACCAGAATCTGTAGTTATATTTGTTTACATTTCACTTAAACTCAAGTCAAAAAAATGTTAGCGAAATAAAACATCGCAATTAAGGAGAAAAACATATGATTTGTTAAACAACATCATCACAATTTTTTAAAATTAAATTTGCAATAATTATAAATGAACTTTAAAAAAAAACATATAACGATTGTAAATATAATTTCAAAGCTTTAATTAAAATACGAGAAAAAAACAAACAAAAAGCAACGTTACTATTAGGATATACTTAAAATGTATTAAGTAATGAAAATGTTCCAATTGTAAGTCTCTTGCAAATAGACCTATATTTAATCTAAGGTTTTTGACAACGATGCGCTCATCAACAATCCTTCTTCCTATGATATTTTACCAACTTTGCTCTTGGCCCTTTAGTTTCCTTTCTAATCGACGCATACCAGTTATTGTAGACAACTGATGATCACTCTTAGCTTTTACCAAGTTGATGCAGGCGTAGCTATCGAAAAGCCTGCGGTACAGTGCACCGGGGGCCCCCCAAGCTCATGGGGGCCCCGGTGCATGTCCCTTCAGCAACCTTTGAAAGAATTGAAAAAATTAAATAAATATTGAAGAATTTTCAACTCTTTAGCTCCTAGCTACGAAATCTCTAATAGCTTAAACCAAACTTGCAACAGAGTTTTAAGTATGGCAACTTAGTATAAAAAACATGAAATTTGTAGGGAGTGCCCCTAACGAATAATCATGCACGATAAATCACGATAAATCACGATAAGAAGTTTACATATCCTTTCTTTACAGTGGCTACAAAATAAAAAGCAGAATATAACTTGGTATGAAGTCGTCGAGACATTAAAATAATAAATAGGAAATTATTACCAAATAGGGTATTTTCACTCAATTGATATTGATAATGTTGTGTGTAAAAATTAAAAGTAGAAACGCAATTAAGCAAAACCTGCTAAATAACACGGAAAAGTACAAACCCCTTACTTTTCTATTTAAGGTTTAATTATCATTGTAATTTAAATAGCCCGCCACTCCCCTAACCAATCAAATTCAACATGGATGCCAAGTCTGTTTAGGAACTATCGATATCGACAATCGTATCGATGCGAAATGCTTTTTAGACTTTACACTAAAACACAGCCAGACTACCTAAATAGTTTCCATTGGAATAAAACATAAAAACTTACATCAAAATTGTTTTCACATCAATAATAGGCATATCTTTTGGGCATTTTCTCAATACCTACAGCAGCACACCAGGCTTTTCTCCTATCGTCTTGTTTTGGAAGAGAAAAGACTATTTTTGAAGATCCTAAACTCGGCCGGCTTCTGGTTTCGCAAATAATAACAATACACACTTTTTTTTTCATTTTGAATAAAATGACGGAAATTTACTCGTAAAAAGGGTTCATATCAAGGAAAGTTTGGCGATAATAATAACTATAGTAATAAATTGGAATATTTGGAAAGAACACACACTATTTACAAATTAGAAATTATTAATAAATATTAGAGGTTACAGGTTATACAGGTTGACATTGACAATATGACAATTGACAGGAAACGCCAACTTTGTAGATGTTGCGCATATCGATATTTGAGGACAGGCGTATCGAATAACAAAAAGCTGACAACAAAGCAGAAATTCCACCAATAGAAAATTTAGGGCCGTGACGTCACGGGCCTACAAAATTCAAACTTAAAATTGATTTGTAAGGCGTTTCCGGAGGCCAAAAAAAACGGGAAAAAATATTTTTGGCCTTTATTTTCATGTGGCTTTGCAATAAGCTAATAAAAAAAAATCATGAAAAACGCCTATTAGAACATTATATTAATTTGCGCTTTATTTTTTATGAGTATGACAGTACATATCTTCAATAATATGCTTTAGTACGAATTCCAAAGTAAAATTTAATTTTACTTTCCTAGAAACATCTCAAAGCAGAGTTACGCTCTTAATTTTTTATTTAGTCTTGTAACTTATTGCATTCTGAATTTTATAGATTAAGTTTTATTCCACGTAATTATTTTAATTGAAATCAATTATAACAATAATCATAATCATGATTAATTATATTGTACTTTATTTTTTTTTCACAACTTGCAACTATGTGCAAATATTTCCAGATTACGTTAGGATTTAATTTTAGTGCTACATAATGTAGACATTTACGGTATCCCTATTGCAAAGTAGTTTTTTTAGTCTTTGCTATAAATTATGTTATTTTTATTTAAATGCACTACAGCTGACGATAAAGAGCTTAAAATTAAGTAGCTCTGCACAAAGCATTTATATTTTAACGAGTATAGATAGAGTTATAGTCTGACAAACGTAACTGTAGCAGCGAAAGGAATTCAAACTATTTCGAACGAATATATGAGTGTGTGCCAAGTTTAACTACAAGAAAGCAATAGTACTTACTACTATATACTCAAGTAGTAATTTTAATGTTAAAATATTTTTTTACAATAACAAAATAAAATATTGAAAAAAGCTGAGAATTTAATGTGGTTGTTATATAGTTTAATTTTTATTTAATATCTATTTTGTTTTACTAAGGAATATTATGTTATTAGGTAATTATTTTCCAAAGATCTTATCTATTTTGGTTAAACTGGCAACATCAAACAAAAGGCTTGTCCAGTTGCG